>VDFB02326957.1:0-87971 GCA_007258455.2 Sequoia sempervirens
CTTAATTGATATATGCACCAAAAACCTTTCTAACCCACCAAAGATAACAAAGTTGGCCAGGATTTGATACCAACTAAAAGGAAAGCCAAGTACGGAAAATGATTCCCTATTTCAAATCAATCAAGAGAGGGCTATAAAAACTTTTGTTTCAAATCCTTTCTTTTATAGTTTCTTAAGAAAGCACATGCAATTAATTTAATTCTCATATTTTAAGCATAAAACACATAACACAAAATTTTGTGTGGGAAAACCCTTTCAAGAGAAAACCCACACACCAAAGCACATATCAATTGTATTATTGTAATATGGAAATTACATACAATGTGTAGAGTACATGCTATTGTAGGTGCAGTTTCACTGTGATACAAATCTAGAGTGATTCTGGAAACATAATGACATACGCATATTACAATCATATTACAATTACAAATGCACTAAGGCATAAATATATATCCTTCTCATACAAGGGAATTGATTTTTTCCATATGTCAATCTCCCAATCTCTATATGCATACAAACTAAAAATCAACATGCACGAGTCCCAACTGACCCAAATAGCAACTTGTCAAACATGCATGTACATGCAACAACATGCAAAGCTTTCAAATCTAAAAATCAAGCAACTTAACATGCTAGGTACCCCATAGAGAAAATCAAAATTTCTACAAAAATAAAACTCACCCACAACTCCTAGTCACTCTGAGTGACAACTAAGTCTGTTAAGAAAGTTTCCTCCTCAAGCTTTAGTCAACAAATCAACAAACATGCCACATGGCATAAGGGTGCTCCTCAAGATTTTTACAATATTATTTTCTCAAACTTGGCCCAAGATAACAAGTGTCACCTTTCCTTGCTCCTATTTTTTCGAAGACACAAACTCTCAAACAAGTGGACCCTGCCACTACTTATTTCCAAAATACATTTCCACATGTCAAAATAGCACCCACTTTTGATGGTTTAATTATTGCTTCATTCCCAATGAAGCACCCATGTGATATGTGTCACAATTTCCCTTTCCATATCTTGCATGTAGGATGCTAACTCCTCTCTAGGTCCCACAAAGTAACTTAGCGCTTTAGAAACAAATATTATTGAATTTAATAAATAAATTCAACAATGTAGGGGAAAATAATTAATTAAATAATCATGGAGCTCGCTAAGGTTAAGACACCTTAATCCCAACACATCCCACGTTGTTGTTACATCCACTATGAATCCCAAGTCTTCTAACTCATGAATTCATGCACAGTGTTGTCAATAATCAACCCATTTTGGACTCTATCCCTAACACTACCATACCAATGGCAACCTTACAATCACCCATTTTTATAGATGTTTGGTACTATGGTTTCCCATGTTCCCAAAGATAAACTAAAACAATTGGAAAAATATCTAGAAAGACTTCAAAACTATGTCAGTACTGAATACCTAGCTGGTACAACAATCCCTATAATAGATAACATGAGGAAATTTATTAATGATGATCAATTATTAGAGGTTTTGTGTATCCTAGCCCATATAGTTGATTCTAATGTACCTGCAATGGCTAGTTTCCCTCAAGCTTTGAGATACATTCAAATTCAAGGAGGAAATCAAGTATCCCTCCCTACAATAATAGCCTTTATTCCCACATACACAAATCCAACTATCACTTCAATGATATAACAAAGCATTGGTATAACTCCAAAATTAGGCCTTTCCCCTGGAAATCCTTATGGTTTTGTATGTTCACATGTAGTATCTCAAGTTTCATCCCCTCTCATAAATTTACAACATAGTAGTCCACCAAGCACATACACAATCCCACCATATTTACCGCATTCCCAAAACATGTCAACCAATGATTATGTCATTAACCGAATTTTACAAAATGTAACCTCGCTTCAACAAAAAATATCAACTTTGAACCAAAACCAAAATGGACAACCATTACAATATGTTAAAAGAAGTCCATTGTCACTTGAAATTTTAAAAACACTAATGCCACAAAACATAGAGATACCTCAATTTGACAAGTATAATGGTAAAGGATACCCTCGCAATGATATATCAACATATAAGACCTTTTGTAGTGACTTCAATTTTGAAGATAAACTCTTGGTTAAGCTCTTTCCTAGGTCATTGAAAGACATTGCCTTAGAATGGCTTTCTTCATTGTCGAATAACTCAATCTACTCCTTCAATGAACTTGTTGATGCATTCCTCCAACATTTCCAAGTCAAAATTGGACCTAAAATTACAATAACTGATCTAGTGCGATGCAAACAAGGAAAACATGAATTTAAGTGACAAAATTTATAGGGAGTTATCAGTTGGTTTATTCAAAAATTAATCTTACTCTTTCTAATTTAGTTGTTCAACAAGTGTTCATTGAAAATTTACAACCTGCCATAAGGGACAAAATATTACTAATGAAATATCCATCCTTTATACATTTGTGTATGTCCATGATTATCAAAACTTTGTTAGTCAGTATGAAGAGACATATTCATCTACTCTTGTTGGGAAATCTAAATTTGTATCGTAAAACAACTATCAACCATTAAAATAAAAATGTTATCAAGTTACATACACCTCAAACAACCAATCACATTGAACCTCAAGTTGCTGCCATAAATTCAACCTCGTACCAATTTAGACTAAGAGATAGACAATTTACCCAATTACCTAACACCCTCCATTCGATCATGTTGCGAATTTTGAGTAAGAACTTAATTTTATTGCCTCCTGTTAGAACTGTGGACACAACCAAACCCCTACCTCCAAGTTACAATCCAAATGCCTTTTTTCAATATCATCACAAAATTGTACATGATACAAAATAATGCATGCATCTTAAACATCAAGCTCAAGACCTCATTGATTCTAATCACATCCAATTGGTGTTGAAAATTGAGGTGTTTATGTAGCTTAATACTTTGTAAAACTTTAAAATTGTTGATCTAAATATGTATTCTTTGATACATATTCTTTGTGGGTGATTATCTGATTAATTCATTTTATCATTTGTAGAATGAAGACAAAAGTTGTAGAAGAATTAGATAGGATATTAGAAGATACACATCATATATCGTGGAGAAACCCTTTCGGGAAAAAATTCCACCGAGAATCAATGTATTATTTAATCTCTGAAGTAGATTACAATAACTCCAAATCTTCCTTGAGATGCTTCTTCTACCTTCAACAAATCTTCTTCACAACCTGCAATAAAATAATACCAACTCTCTTCAATTTGCTTGAGATATATAGGCAATAAACAACTTTGTAAACTCCAAAAGAGTTAAAATTACAAAGCTCAATCCCTATCTCCTAAAAGGTACACCTATCTCTTCCAAGTAGAGTTTAACCATGAAGAACAATGCCCAATCATCATCTTCATCCATTTGGGCATCCCAAACTGAAGTAGTAACTCAACCTTTATTCTGTAAATATCTTCAAGGCTTTATCCTCAAAGTAGGCACCCAAGAATGGGCCCACTTAACTCAACCTTATGAAATATCTTAACATGCAAAGGAGTTAATTCCAAGAAGCCAACTTGGGTTCCCAAAGTAGGTCCAAGTCATTTTTTGTTAACGGAAACATCTCTCTCCACCATTCATGCAAGAATGGTCATCCCCTATTAACTAAAGGAACTCACCTATTATCTATCATGCAACTCAATTCATTAGTCATGCATTCCAAGTTAATTGAATTCAACTAGAATTCAACTAAAACTAACTGAAGATAATTGAACCATAATTGAACTAACCTAAACTAAACTAAACTGAACTAAATTGAACTGAACTAAACTAAACTGATTCTGAACTGAACTAAACTAAACTAAACTGAATTGTACTTCATGCATGTAAACATCAAACCCTAACTCCTAGGATCTTTACATGCATTCAAAAGTGTTATCTTTTACTCCAAACAGTTAACTTAACTCAAGGTGAGTTCCACCTTCCATGTGGGTTCCCCATGTGCTCCTATTATTTAGGAACTCATCTTAGATGCCCTCACATGCTCCTATTATTTAGAATTAATTACAAATGTCAATTAACATGATTATTTCATCCAAAATTAATCTCTCTCTAATCCCAGTGTTTTAGAACACTTTCCAAGGAATTAGGAGACACGTGAAATAACTAATGTTTAGGATTGCAATTAAATGGCATCCTATTTCCAACATTCTCCCACTTGACATTATACATTGCAATTATTCTAACCAAGGAATAATTATAAATCAAGTACAGAACCTAAGGCCAATGGCCTTCCTACACAAACTAATCAATCCATGCCAACTTCAAATGCAACCCGCTGTTAGTGATCCAAATCTGCACCCTAATGCCAAGCTATGAACTAACTTAACAGGTTTGGATGTAACATGGGAATTATTTTAGGTTGTGGGTGTCCTATTCGAAATCAGACCTCCGGATTATGAGTCAGCTTCCCCTTTTGATGTCACCTAACTAATAATTTCTAAGATGAAGGGTAAGAATTGCATGAAAATAAACCTAATAATGAAAATATCTAAGGTGATACACCAAAACAACTATGGACCTAATAACAACCTATCACATTCAAATCAACATAATAAAACTTGATTTACACAACTCACTTTCCAATGTAGTCTACATAAGTAATTTATAAGGAGGTCTATAAACAAGGCTTTTAGAAGGAAAACAGAGGTTTCACAACTAACAACACATCTTATAACCTGTTAACATACATTTTATGATAAACAGATGCCTAAACATGAGACAAGTTTGCAAGGACATATAGATTTTCACAAGACAAATTGAACAATCATTAACAGCATACATGAAAACATGAAATGAGAAGGTAAAAATGCTCTACTTTATTAATTCAAAGTGCTTACTGTATCACAAGTCCATCTAAGTTACAATACTGCTCCATCAAAAATAGCTCCAAAAAACAAGCTATCCTACTGCTCGAAAGAAATAACTCCCTCCAAAATGCTCAAAATGAACATACTTAAGCAAAAAACCCAACAAAACCCCTCACACATGTCCATCTAGAAGGTTTTGGTCGGATGCAGCAATGAGGCCAAAAAACAACCTTCTAAAATCACTCCAAAAAGTCCTCCAAACAGTCCAAGGTCAAGCCAAGACCATAGTCATGCCAAAATTATGACAAAATAACCTCCAAAATAGCACATGTTCATCTAAAACAGTCAAATACCTCACCCCCACACTCTCCTCATGCCTAGAGTTCAATCATTTTGTCTCCCAGCTTTGACTCATGCAATATGTGTGTTTTGAAAACACAAGACTCCAAAAGGAATTAGAAAATAATGATCTTGATTAAGTGATTCATAATACATCACTTAATCAAGCCATTTTACATTTCAAAGCACAAAATAAGGGGGCCCACCATTAATATGAATTACATTTCATTTGCAAGTGAAAATATCAAAGTGATTAACAAAATCACTTAAATGACATTTCAATGTTTTGAAAAAAATGCAAAAAACAATAATGAAATGCTAAAATTCTTTTAAAAGCATTAATAAGGTCAATAAGGCATATGATTATGTCACCTTTTCTCATCTGCACTATAAGCCACATGGGGTCAATATTCTGATTTGCAAAGGCAACATAAAAGCTCAAAAATAACTTGGCCTATATGGCTGACCTCCACACTTCTTGCAAATCATATTCCAAGTCTCCAAGGCACATGATGCATGATAAAAAAAAATCAAAGGCATACTACATGACCTGGCACACTCCATATGCTTGTATTGTTTGAAGGACTTAGCAATGTTTTGAAACAAGGGAAAAAACTTAAGGCATAAAATGCCTAAGTTAATGAACATATATTTGGCCTCCCCCAAGGTATTATCACATGTTTCAATTTTTTTAAAATGGGATGAAAAATTCAATTGGCATCGAATAAGGTCAAACCCTAATCATCAAAAGACAAAAACAATGGAAAAAGACAATCATTTTGTCGTCGAACATTCTGGAAAACATAATGTAGCCGCCAGGGGTTTCACTTGCATGCGCTGGAAATGGAGATTTGACTATTTTTTGTGGTGTTTTCCTGATATGAAACATAGAACAAAGAGGTAACTGGTCTTTGTTGCACAAAATCTACATTTTTTACCCTTTTGGAGGCCATTTATGAGCTAAAGGTTGCAGTCATGCACATATTTCTAATCATTTGTTTCATTTTTCTCCTTCTGTTGTTGCTTCACTTCACCAAACAACCACCATGAGGGGCTATGAAGCTCAAATAAGGGCCATTAAAATGCTTTCAAGTTGAAGAAGAAAAAAACAAAAAGCTCTAGTAAGCTTTTAGCGACTCCATTCTTGTAGATTTTTGAGCAAAAATCTACTCATATTTTGTTTCTAGCTTGAAGATAAAGCATGAAATGCTTGTTTTCTTTATGCATTTGAGAATAAAGACACTCCATATTGTTTACTTGCTGCTTCCATGAAGAAAAATGCTTCTTGGTCGCGGCCATGGACAAAAAAAAGGTATTTTTATATGTAGCTTTGCTTCCTTCGAAAGTACCATAATGTCTTTTCAATTTTCCTCTGTATTAGCAAATTTTTATCAACCCATATGGGTTTTTGATATGTAGAAGAAAATTAGCTTGTGAGCTCGGCCTCCACTTAATGAAATGGGTCTCCTCTGTATTTTTTTTCCTTTTTGCAATCTAATTGCAAAACCCCTAAGTGGGTTTCTTGCAGCACCTACATTTTTGTATTTGCATTTTTTTGCAAAAGAACCCAAGTGGGGTTTTTTTTAATTTTTTGAAGAAACTCAAATTTTGTTGTAGAAATACAAGTGGGTTTTGTTTATACCTTCGTTTTCCTTCAATTTGTAGCAATGTTTTATTTCATTTAAAAACTCCATGTGGGTCTTCCATATTTTGCAAAAATAGAGATCTACCCAACTATGGCCTATAATAATGCATGAAATGTGTTTTCATTTGTCATTCCTGTAGAATGTTCTCCATTGTTTAATGCTTCTGCATTAGCCTCTCATGATAAACCTAGATGGGTCTTCTTAATTTGTGAAAGAAAGATTAGATTTTGTTGTAAAATGATTCAATGCCATTGTACATTATGGATATAATTTGAAAGCTCCAATTTGTAGCAAAATTGTGTTTTTCTATGAGCATCTAAATTGGGTTTTGTCAATACACTTCTTTTCCCTATAGAATGTTTTTGAAAACTAAAACCCCAAAGTGGGTTTGTCATTGTGAAGAAACCTCCTCCATCACTGTTCCACAGGAAAATGTTGCTTGTTTTGCATGATGGTTGTCCTTCCAATCTTTAGGCTATTATGACTCCATGAAGGGCTGCATTTTTTGCTTCACAAGATAATTGTACTATCACACTGTATCCCATTGGTCATTTCCATTCATGCATCAAGATCACAGTGACTAGATACTCCCTAGAACATGAAGCCTCATGAGCTTCAATGCATATTCTCCCTTGATGAAAGCACTATATATATGCACCAAACTCTGCATTCCCATGAAACACAATTAGTAGGCTTTTCAATATGTGAATTTTATGCTGCCATTTTACATCTGGATCTTGTGCAATCCTCCACAAGTTATCTCTTCAAACTTATTAGAAATGTAGACACACCTAACAAACAGCTTAATATTTTCCCTGATGGTATAATAACTCTTGTAGAGATCATGGTGAGCTTTTGGTGGGACAAACAAAACAGCCTTGAACTCAACATCACCTTTTGCACTAAATTGGCTCCATGCCATGGGCTTTTCCTCACTAAGACCCCTTGAAAGTGAATGGTAGAAGTTGAAAAATTCTTCATTAGTGACCTCCTTTGGATTCTGAAACCAGACTACCTTGACATCATTTAGAAGCTTCCACACATATGTTGTTTCCCTTAATAGTTTCAGCCTTAGCCTTATTTTCAATTTCCTTAGCATCTGATTCTTCTACTTTCAAACCTAAGCATATGAATGAAACACAAGGTCGTAGAATAGCTAATAGCACCATCAAGGTACACCTTTGACAACATTTGAAACCAACATGTTGAGTACACCAATGTTTGAAACATGTGAAGATCAATATTTGGGCCATACAACAAATATATGCAAACAAAGCTAGTTGTAAAACCTAAAACATGCTCATGCACATGGAGGTGTAGCAGCATAATTCTATGAGCTTTTATCCTTCATGTTTCTCTTTAAACCTACAATTTGATCTTCAATGGTTGTTCTATGTCATATAGAACTAGATGCCAATTTTGAAGCTCTTGACATTGATGGTAAAGGTATCTTTATCTTAATATGATTTTGCAACTTTGTTATATCTTCCTTTTAGTGATAAAATTGCAGTCTTTTGTTTCATTTCTCTTTGGGAAGTTCACTATTTTATACAATGATAATATACAACGCATCTCCATTATTCATTTTCATCAATGTGCCTTTCATCCTTATGCATTGCATTGTGACACAACAACTATATTGTGGCCTTAACCATGCACCTTCTTGCTCACCTTGTGCTTCTTGATGCTATGTTTCATTTTGTGAACTTCTTACTTGATGGCATTGCCTCTCCATACCACTGTTTTGTATAATTGTTCTCTAGGCACTGATCCTTACCATTTTGAACATGGGTTCCTAATTTCTTGCATGCAATCATGATCCATGTTGGATCATTTATGATGACCAAAACCCCTGCATGAAATATTATGAGCATATCCACTAATGTTGTCCTTGCATTGACCTGTAGCATGGATTTTTCTGTCCCAACCATCGTGACTTCCATAACAATGCTTGTTGCCTCTTATGAATTTTCTATATGATCTCCACAACATTTGCTTACCTTTTAATCATGTGTAACACATAAACTATCTCACCACTTTGATCCTAGTTGGCAGAAACATGTCCCCTATGTTGGTGACCTAAAAGCTCACCGTCCTATGTGATGTGTGGATGTCCAATAGGGTCAAGGTGAGAGGGACTTGACAATATCTTGGATTGCTCCCTTAATTTTTAAGAGATGCATAATTGAACTTGATGCATCTTTTGAATCTGATAATGAAAATTGATCAACTGGTGTGATTCCATATTGATTTAATGCATTAATCACAGTATATCTTTGATCAAGTTGCTTAATTTCCTATTTCTCTCAAAGCATGTTGAGCTCTACCCTCGTGGGAGCCACATTTACCCCACATGTTGTATTTAACTGAATCAAAATAGTAACCAAACTTGTCCTAAATCTACACATGAAGCAAACAAGTTAGAAAAATGCACATTTTGGACGTGTTTGATGACTTCATTGTTTTCCAAGACATCCAAGGTTTGCATGCTTATTAAATGCACTTATGGATCAGTTTATACATGCATAGGTAGGTGTGCATATAAGGTTTGAGATCTTTCATTGCTTAGAGCATTGCTCTAATATCATTTTTTTTTTCCAGATGCAGGAGCTAGGAGCACTATGGAGCTGGGAAGGACACAAGCAGTAGGGCAAGAGGGAAACTTCAAAACTAGTCATTCTCAGGCAATGACTGGTCTCCACTCTTATATGCACATTATTTTTTACTTATTCATGAATAAATTGTTTCTTTATTTTCATTGAATAAGTAAAGTTAATCCCTTAGCTTGTGAGGGACATGTACACTTCATGATTATCAATAAAGATTACATTTGTACACATATGATTCTCTTTTCTCATTTGTTGTAATTGCAACATTGGAATGAAAATGTAATCTGTTTTATTTGACAATCCTTTTTTCATGCATATTGAACTTAACCTAGCAAACTTATGGTTTGTCTTTTAAATGTTTAAACAAACAACACAAAAGAATAAACACTAAACCTGATTTCAATTGAAAGCTAAAAATCAGTTAACATTTTTTGTGACATTTGCTATATGTTTGCTTGCTAAACATGAAACCAGTTGTCTAAGCTTATCCATTGGGAACAGGGTCACTCAGAAAGCTAACACCACTTGAAAACAGCATTGCAAATTGATTTAACTCACTGAACTAGCAAGAGACACTTTCAAACTTATTGAAAACCCAACACTACAGAATGAAAACTACCACCTAACTGTGCAAAACAACACTTAGGGAAAATTGAAAATGCATCTATGAAATGAAACTACACTAACCTACTCTAACCAACAAAGAAGCTAGTCAAACAAAACCATTAACAGGTTTTGCAAAATAACACCCCTTTTTAATCAGTAACTGATGCATTACATGATTATGCATTGCTAAAAGAACATGAAACACATACAAATATTCAAAAGATTGTTGCAAAGTTTCATGAAAGATGTGAAGAAACTCACTTACACCTTGATCTCGATCATGCCTATTATTGTCCTGAACTGGATAGGTGAGCTGAATTCGATCATCTTCAGCTGCAACTCCAAAATCAGCTTCTTCTTCAATTGCATCCTCATACTTGGATGCAAGCATGACCTCTGGTACTTCAGTGGCCTTTGAATTAGCTAAATATCTAATGGGGAAGCCTCTTGAAATGACAAAGGTTAAACTGCCCTTGCTAGCTGCTTTTCTTCCTTTATGCTTTTCATGGTTGTCCTGCTTCGTGGCTTCACCTTGCATAATGATTTGCCATGTTGATTCTTCCTCCACGGTTAATGAACAATCACCTTCCTCCAAGGTAGCTAATAACTTATAAAAGTTGTCAGCTCTTGGAAGGCTCTTAAAGTCAGCTTGTTTAACCTTAAAATCCACATTATCACTCAAAGAGATGTACTCCAAAATAGGCTTTTCTTCTTCAATGAAAGCAGACAAGTGTTCAAACAGTGAAGTAGCTTCCTGAAATAGACTTTCAGTTGATAAATCAGCTTCAAGCTCTATTGTAAAGCAGAAAGGAAGCTCATCAGACCATACAAGACATTGTATATCAGGTTCATGAGAAGTTTATTGTTCAAACTTGTAAACCTGATGTTGAATTTCTGCATGAGTGCCAAACTCCTCCAACATATCTGATTCCTTGTCATCCAATTTTGAATAAAAATGTTCAATTATATCAGTATACACTTCTTCATAAAGCTCAACAACAACTTTCTCATGCATAACATGCTCAAAAATATCAAATCTGGTTGTACACTACTCCTCTTCAACCTCATGTTGCTGACTTATGACCAGATTTATGCTCTCCTCATCATGCTCAATGAAGCATGGAAGATCATCAAATGAAGCTATGAAATCATATCCTACATCACACTTTTCAACCTCTTCAGGTTGTTGTCCTGATTCTTGAACCTGCAACTCACCACACTGCTTGATGTCTTCTTATTGTTCTGAAACTGCATTTGGAGTTGGAACACTCACACCTTCTTCATTCCAAACTGTACATTTCCCTTCTTGGTTAGCCTTTTCCACCATTTCACCTTGCTGTCATGTTGGAACATTTTCACCATCTTTGACAACAATAGGAGGATCATTAGCTAAAATATTGAATTTTTTTTTTTTGAAAAATCTTCTCTTGTTCAGCCTTTTGCAGCCATGGCTTGTATTCCTCCATAGCTAAATGCAGAAAGTTCACACTCCTAGTCTCCTCCATGTTGAGTGAGTTGTGTGGGCCAAGGGTCTACTCTTCTTTTACTTCTTGGATGTTAGAGCATGGTTAGAATTGAATGATAGATGGAGGAACTTCACAGGGTAGAGTAGATGACTCTTTCCAACTTGGAAACCTACAGGTAGAAGGTTCATTGGTAGGCTCACTAATGGGCTCGAAAGGTTTCTCTTGCTTAAAATTGGGGAACTTGTACTTGGAAACCTCCTCATTAATAGGACGATTCAACATTGCAGGAGGAATTGAGCTAAAAATAGGAAAGTAAGGGGTTGCCTGAGTTTCATACCTTAATTGACATTCCTTTGCAGCCATCTTCTTTGCCAGACATTCCTCATGTTGTTTCCTTTGAATCTCCATCTCCTGCTCTTGAATGTATGCCTGGTAGGCTAATTCCTCTTGATGCATGTCAGCCTCCTATTGCTGCATTTGATATCTTGTTCTTTACTGATTTCATCCATCTGCCTATAAAAATCTAGCAATACACTGTCAATATTGTTAATCCCCATAACATCAGCATTTTGTGGCTACAAATGAGAACAATATTCTTGTTTTGGAAAAAAATATCCCTCTTGAGGCTGGTTTTGGGCATATACTGGCTGATATTGAGGAATGGGAGGGTGGGAAACATAATGAGGATGCTGGTAACTTGTTGTCACAGGGTTATTTGAAATAAAACCAACAAGCTATTTAGTGTGATATGGTTGGTAAGAGGTCATACATGCATGATTTTCACATAATGGTGGGTAATATGACATATTTACATGAAATGTAGACAATTTTGTACATTTAGAAGTTGGAACATGAGACAAAATCAAATTTAATTGAAACTAACCAGCACTTGGTCATACTAAAACCAGTAAAACTTCTCGAAGTCGCCAAGTATCTAAAGAAACTACCTCTAAAAGGTTGAAACTACTGCTGCACACACCAAACAACAATAACAAAATGCATAAAAATGAACTGAGAAGCAGTTCACCTATCCCACCGGGTGTGCCAAAATTGTTAGTTATCCAAATCTACACCCTAATGCCAAGCTGTGAAAGAACTTAGCAGGTTTGGATGTAACATGGGATTGATTTCAATTTGTGGGTGTCCTATTCGAAATCAGACCTCCGAATTATGGTCCGACTTCCCCTTTTGATGTCACCTAACTACTAATTTCTGAGATGAAGGGTAAGAATTGCATGAAAATGAACCTAATACTGAAAATATCTAAGGTGATACACCAAAAAAACTATGGACTTGATAACAACCTAACACATTCAAATCAACATCATAAAACTTGATTTACACAACTCACTTTCCAATGTAGTTTACATAAGTAATTTATAAGGAGGTCTATAAACAGGGCTTTTAGAAGGAAAACAGAGGCTTCACAACTAACAGCACCACTAAACAACACAACTTATAACCTGTTAACATACATTTTTTTCTAAACAGATGCCTAAACATGAGACAAGTTTGCAAGGACAGATAGATTTTCACAAGACAAACTGATCAATCGTTAACAACATACATGAAAACATGAAATGAGAAGGTAAAAATGCTCTACTTTATTAATTCAAAGTGCTTACTGTATCACAAGTCCATCTAAGTTACAATACTGCTCCATCAAAAATAGCTCCAAAAAATGAGCTATCCTGCTGCTGGAAAGAAAGAACCCCCTCCAAAATGCTCAAACTGAACATACTTAAGCAAAAAACCCACCAAAACCCCTCGCACATGTCCATCTAGAAGGTTCTGGTCGGATGCAGCAATGAGGCCAAAAAAAACCCTTCTAAAATCACTCCAAAAAGTCCTCCAAATAGTCCAAGGTCAAACCAAGACCATAGTCATGCCAAAACCATGACAAAACAACCTCCAAAATAGCACATGTTCATCTAAAACAATCAAATACCTCACCCCCACACTCTCCTCATGCCTGCAGTTCAATCATTTTGTCTCCCAGCTTTGACTCATGCAATATGTGTGTTTTGAAAACCAAAGACTCCAAAGGCATTAGAAAATAATGATCTTGATTAAGTGATTCATAATATATCACTTAATCAAGTCATTTTACATTTCAAAGCACAAAATAAGGGGGCCCACCATCAATATGAATTACATTTCATTTGCAAGTGAAAATATCAAAGTGATTAACAAAATCACTTAAATGACATTTCAATGTTTTGAAACAAATGCAAAAAGCAATAATGAAATGCTAAAATGCTTTTAAAAGCATTAATAAGGTCAATAAGGCATATGATTATCTCACCTTTTCTCATTTGCACTGTAAGGCCACATGGGGTCAATATTTTGATTTGCAAAGGCAACATAAAAGCTCAAAAAAAACTTGGCCTATATGGCCAACCTCCACACTTCTTGGAAAGAATATTCCAAGTCTCCAAGGCACATGATGCATAATAAAAAAAAATCAAAGGCATACTACATGACCTGGCACAATCCATATGCTTGTATTGTTTGAAGACTTAGCAATGTTTTGAAACAAGGGAAAAAACTTAAGGCATAAAATGCCTAAGTTAATGAACATATATTCGACCTCCCCCAAGGTATTAGTACATGTTTCATTTTTAAAAAAATGGGATGAAAAATCCCATCAGCATCAAATAGGGTCAAATCCTAATCATCAAAAGACAAAAACAATGGAAAAAGACCATCATTTTGTCGTCGAACATTCTGGAAAATATGATGCAGTCACCAGGGGTTTCACTTGCATGCGCTGGAAATGGATATTTGAGTGGTTTTTTGTGGTGTTTTCCTAATGAGAAACACATAACAAAGAGGTAACTAGTTTTTGTTGCACAAAATCTACATTTTTTACCCTTTTGGAGGCCATTTTTCAGCTAAAGGTCGCGACCATGGACATATTTTTGATCATTTGTTTCATTTTGCTCATTTTCTTGTTGCTTCACTTCACCAAACAGTTGCCATGAGGGGCTATGAAGCTCGAATAAGGGCCATTAAAATGCTTTCAAGTTGAAGAAGAAAAAAATAAAAGGCTCTGGTAAGCTTTTAGCAACTCCATTCTTGTAGATTTTTGAGCAAAAAATGACTCATATTTTGTTTCCAGCTTGAAGATAAAGCATGAAATGCTTGTTTTCTTTCTACATTTGAGAAGAAGACACTCCATATTGTTTACTTGTTGCTTCCATGAAGAAAAGTGCTTCTTGGTCGTGGCCATGGACAAAAATAGGGTATTTTTATATGTAGCTTTGCTTCCTTTGAAAGTCCCATAATGTATTTTCCACTTTCCTCTCTATTAGCAATTTTTTATCAACCCAGATGGGTTTTTAATATGCAAAAGAAAATTGGCTTCTGAGATTGGCCTCCTTTTAATGAAGTGGGTCTCCTCTGTATTTCTATTCCTTTTTGCAATCTAATTGCAAAATCCCTAAGTGGGTTTCTTGTAGCACCTATATTTCTGTATCTGCAATTTTTTGCAAAAGAAACCAAGTGGGGTTTTTTTTTTTTTGTTGAAGAAACTCAGATTTTTGTTGTAGAAATACAAGTGGTTTTTGTTTATACCTTTGTTTTCCTTCAATTTATAGCAATGTTGTATTTCATTTAAAAACTCCAGGTGGGTCTTCCATATTTTGTAGAAACAAAGATCTACCCAACTATGACCTGTAATAATGCATGAAATGTGTTTTCATTTGTCATTCTTGTAGAATGTTCTCCATTGTTTAATGCTTCTGCATTAGCCTCTCATGATAAACCCAGATGGGTCTACTTAATTTGTGAAAGGAAGCTTAGATTTTGTTGTAAAATGATTCAATGCCATTGTACAGTGTGGATAGAATTTGAAAGCTCCAATTTGTAGCAAAATTGTGTTTTTCTATGAGCATCTAAATTGGGTTTTGTCAATACACTTTGTTTCCCTGTAGAATGTTTTTGAAAACTAAAACCCCAAAGTGGGTTTTTCATTATGAAGAAACCTCCTATGTCACTATTCCATAGGAAAATGTTGCTTGTTTTGCATGATGGTTGTCCTTCCAATCTTTAGGTTGTTATGAATCCACGAAGGGTTACATTTTTTGCTTCACAAGATAATTGTATTATCACACTGTATTCCATTGGTCATTTCCATTCATGCATCAAGATCACTGTGACTGGATACTCCCTGGAACATGAAGCCTCTTGAGCTTCAATGCATATTCTCCCTTGATGAAAGCACTATATATATGCACCAAACTCTGCATTCCCATGAAACACAATTATCATGCTTTTCAATATGTGAATTTTATGATTCAAATTTACATCTGGCTCTTGTGCAATCCTCCACAAGTTATCTCTTCAAACTTATTAGAAATGAATACACACCTAACAAACAGCTTAAGATTTTCCCTGATGGTATAATAACTCTTGTAGAGATCATGGTGAGTTTTTGGTGGGACAAACAAAACAGCCTTGAACTCAACATCACCTTTTGCACTAAACTGGCTCCATGCCATGGGATTTTCCTCACTAAGACCCCTTGAAAGTGAATGGTAGAAGTTGAAAAATTCTTCATTAGTGACCTCCTTTGGATTTCGAAACTAGACTACCTTGACATCATTTAGAAGCTTCCACTCATATGTTGTTTCCCTTAATAGTTTCAGCCTTAGCCATATTTTCAATTTCCTTAGCATCTGATTCTTCTACTTTCAAATCTGACCATATGAATGAAACACAAGGTCATAGAATAGGTAATAGCACTGTGAAGATACACCTTTGACAACATTTGAAACCAACATGTTGAGTCCACCAATGTTTGAAACATGTCAAGATCAATATGTGGGCCATACAACAAATGTATGCAAACAGAGGTAGTTGTAAAACCCAAAACCTGCTCATGCACATGGAGGTGTAGCAGCATAATTCCGTGAGCTTTTATCCTTCATGCTGCCCTTTAAACCTGCAATTTGATCTTTAGGGGCTGTATCTATGTTATATAGAACTAGATGCCAATTCTGAAGCTCTTGACATTGATGGTAAAGGTATCTTTATCTTAATATGATTTTGCAACTTTGTTATATCTTCCTTTTAGTGATAAAATTGCAGTCTTTAGTTTCATTTCTCTTTGTGAAGTTCACTGTTTTATACAATGATAATATACAACACATCTCCATTATTCATTTGCATCAATGTTCCTTTCTTCCTTATGCATTGCATTGTGACACAACAACTATATTGTGGCCTTAACCATGCACCTTCTTGCTCACCTTGTGCTTCTTGATGCTATGTTCATTTTGTGAACTTCTTACTTGATGGAATTGCCTCTCCATACCACTGTTATGTATACTTGTTCTCAGGGCATTGATCGTCACCATTCTAAACTTGGGTTCCTACTTTTTGGCATGCAATCATGATCCATGTTGGATCATTTATGATGACCGAAACCCCTGCATGAAAGATTATGAGCATATCCACTAATGTTGTCCTTGCATTGACCTGTAGCATGGATTTTTCTGTCCCAACCTTCATGACTTCCATAACAATGCTTTATGCCTCCTATGAATTTTCTATCTAATCTCCACAACATTTTTTTACCTTTTGATTATGTGTAGCACATAAAATATCTCCCCACTTTGATCCTAGTGGGCAGACACATGTACCCTATCTTGGTGACCTAAAAGCTCACCGTCCTATGTGATGTGTGGTTGTCCAATAGGGTCAAGCTGAGAGGGATTTGACAATATCTTGGATTTCTCCCTTAATGTTTAAGAGATGCATAATTGAACTTGATGCATCTTTTGAGTTCGATAATGAAAGTTGATCAATTGGTGTGATTCCATATTGATTTAATGCATTAATCATAGGTATATCTTTTATCAAGTCGCTCAATTTCCTATTTCTCTCAAAGAATGTTGAGCTTTACCTTCATGGTAGCCACATTTACCCCACATGTTGTATTTACCTGAATTAGAACAGTAACCAGACTTGTCCTAAATCTATACATGAAGCAAACAAGTTAGAAAATAGATGCATATTTTGGATGTGTTTGATGACTTCGTTGTTTTCCAGGACATCCAATGTTTGCATGCTTATTTAATGCACTTATGGATCAGTTTATACATGAATAGGTAGGCGTGTATGTAAGGTTTGAGATCTTTAATTGCTTAGAGCATTGCTCTAATATCATTGTTTTTTCCAGATGCAGGAGCTAGGAGCACTATGGAGCTAGGAAGGACACAAGCAGCTTGGGGGCAATAGCAGCAAGGCATGAGGGTAACTTCAAAACTAGTCGTTCTTAGGAAATGACTGGTCTCCACTCTTATATGCACATTTTTTTTTTTACTTATTCATTCATAAATTGTTTCTTTATTTTCATTGAATAAGTAAAGTTATTCTCTTAGCTTGTGAGGGACATGTACACTTCATGATTATCAATAAAGATTACATTTGTACACATATGATTCTCTTTTCTCATTTGTTGTAATTGCAACATTGGAATGAAAATGTAATTTTTTTCATTTGACAATCCTTTTTTCATGCATATTGAACTTAACCTAGCAAACTTATGGTTTATCTTTTAAATGTTTAAACAAACAACACAAAAGAATAAACACTAAACCTGATTTCAACTTAAAGCTAAAAATTAGGTAACACCTGCATAATCATGAAGCTTCAATAAAATGATTAAAACCAAGAGAACTTATCTGTAGGAACTGGTTTCATAAGATAATCTGCAACATTAATTAAAGTGTCAACTTTCTCAATTAATACCTTTCCACTCTCAACCATTTCTCGCACAAATTGATACTGAATATCAAAATGTTAGTACGAGCATGATACATAGGATTTTTAGCTAAACACATAGCACTCTGACTATCACATTCAAGTTTAACTTGTAATTAAAACCAATACCTTTCCCAAGTCTATATAATTAAACTACCTTTTCGAAGGTATGTGTAACCACCAAGTGTGTTGAACTCACGTTCAACCAAGGTGTAGGCTCCTCGGTCTTTTCTGTTGGAAAATTTTTTCTTGCTAGTAACTATTCCAACATATATCTCTTACCATAATAGAAATTAAGCCTCACCTATTTTTCCAAGTATCCATGAGGACCTATAACCAACCAATCCATGCCAAACTCCAAATGCAACATAGCACTATCATGAAGTAATCAAGCAAATGATTAATGTACCCAATACTTAAGAGAACTACACAAGATCAATGGCAAAGCTCCAATCTTGAACATAAACATGGCATCCATGATCTAACCATATCCTCCTAGGATATCACATGCACCATAACACACTTAAACATCCTAGTCTCAAGAGAACCATGCCAAACTCTAAATGCAACAAGAGTAAGCCATGACATAATAGCAACCACTCTAAACCAAGAAAACATATCCCCAATCACCTAAAGATAACCTTACCAATGAGGCATCCATGTCACTTCCAACAACTCCCACTGAACCATGGTACTGAGTCACATATGGCATCGTGACTACCATCCTCTTCATGAAGATCACTATATCCTACCAAAGCTCCCACTGAATTGTGATACTGAGTTATACATGGCAACAAGATAAACATCAAACCATCACTGTCAAAAACATATAAAATTTCAGATATTTCCTCATGAACAAAATTATCATAACATGTACCATGCCAAACTCTAAACTACTAATCAAGAGTATACGATGACATAATAACAAAACCATCCTACAACCAAGAATCCACTTCATTGCCAAATGCTCCCACTGAACTGTGATACTGAGCAATCCCATGGCATCATGATGCACATAATCAAAACCACATTTTTGTCATAAGTTCACACCAAACCTGTGAATCCAAGCTCTCAATGACACATGATAAACATCCTCTAAACCAAGAATATATACCTCTTGTAACAAACTTATTTTCCAAAATCAACAATAACCAAAAATAGTAAAAGCTCCCACTACAGCCAAAAAACCTCCAATCTTTTAAGAGAAAGGCGTCCTAATACTCTACCCAACCTCAACTCTGATACCAAATGTTGAAAATTGAGGTGTTTATGTAGCTTAATACTTTGTAAAACTTTATGATTGCTGATCTAAATATGTATTATTTGTTACATATTCTTTGTGGGTGATTATATGATTAATTCATTTTATCATTTATAGAATGAAGACATAAGTTGTAGAAGAATTAGATAGGATATTAGAAGATACACAACACATACCATGGAGAAACCCTTTCGGGAAAAAATTCCACCAAGAATCAATGTATTATTTAATCTCTGAAGTAGATTACTTTAACTTCAACTATTCCTTGAAATGATTCTTCTACCTTCAACAAATCTTCTTCACAACCTGCAATAAACTAATACCAACTCTCTTCAACTTGCTTGAGATATATAGGCAATAAACAACTTTGTAAACTCTAAAAGAGTTACAATTACAAATCTCAATCCCTATCTCCTAAAAGGTACGCCTATCTCTTCCAAGTAGAGTTTAACCGTGAAGAACAATTCCAAATCATCATCTTCATCCATTTGGGCATCCCAAACTAAAGTAGTAACTCAACCTTTACCATAAATATCTTCAAGGCTTTATCCTCAAAGTAGGTGCCCAAGAATGGGCCCACTTAACTCAGCCTTATGAAATACCTTAACATGCAAAGGAGTTAATTCCAAGAAGCCAACTTGGGCACACAAAGTGGGTCCAAGACATTTTCTGTTAACTGAAACATCTCTCTCCATCATTCATGAAAGAATGGTCAACCCCTGTTAACTGAAGGAAGTCACCTGTTATCTGTCATGCAACTCAAGTCATTAGTCATGCATTACAAGTTAATTGAAGTCAACTAGAATTCAACTAAAACTAACTAAAGATAACTGAACCATAACTAAATTGAACTAAACTAAACTGATTTAGAACTAAACTGAACTGAATTGAACTGTACTTCATGCATGTAAACATCAAACCCTAACTCCTAGGATCTTTACATGCATTTAGAAGTGTTATCTTTTACTCCAAACAGTTAACTTAACTCAAGGTGAGTTCCACCTTCCATGTGGGTGTCCCATGTGCTCCTATTATTTAGGAACTCATCTTGGACGCCCTAACATGCTCCTATTATTTAGAATTAATTACAAATGTCAATTAACATGATTATTTCATCCAAAATTAATCTCTCTCTAATCCTAGTGTTTTAGAACACTTTCCAAGGACTTGGGAGACACATGAAATAAATAATGTTTAGGATTGCAATTAAATGGCATCTTATTTCCAACAGTTGGGTGTTGTTAATGATCAAGGGAAGAAGTATGTTGCCCCGCCTAACCAAAACACAATTTTTTAACAATTCATTGCCAAACCATTCATCCAACTTTGTACAAGATTATGATGACATGAGTGATCATATGAATGATTATGACAATAATAATGAGAAGGAAGTAGATAACATGATTTCTTTAATATATGTTCAACCTCATAAGGGCCAAACCATTGTGTTACCCAAAATTGCTTTCACCAATAGTGATGCATGCATATATGCACCCAATAGTCCTCTCTATATCATTGGACATACCAATGACAAACCTTTACAAGGAATACTCATTGATCTTGTGTGTGTAGAGAATGTGATCATTGATGAATTCTTTTTTGTGCATGAGCTCTATCAATATTATTATGAACAATAAAAAGCATGGTAAAAAAATAATGATGGTTTTGCTTGCCTATGATAGGTTTGATCACTCTTCCTCTTAAACATGGACCAAAATAATTAGATGTATCATTTTCCATCATCCAAATGTCAGACCAATTCTTTGTGAAGCTAGGCTACCCATGGCTATGCTCCATGAATTTCATCTCATCGATTAATCACAAGTGCATAAAATTTCCATTTGAAAACCAAATATTTATAGTGCATCGTAGTGGGTTTAGTCCTTTTTCTTCCCATGGGAACCTTTCATTGGATTTATTTGGCCTCAACCTATGGAACCTATTAAACCTCGGGAGGATTTCTTTTTTAGGTGATACCAAAAAATTAAGGAAAAGCACATAGCAAAATTATCTCCTACCAATATTATTGAAAATGGTAAGACCATTGTTGTTCCTCCTCCTCCACCAGTTATGGATGAACACATGCTCGAAGCAAAGACTCTTCCAAGTAACCAAGGTAAGTATGTCGTAGTTCATCCACCCACGTCATATAAAAGACCAAGAGACAGTCAAATGATTCCTTTTGTGCCTACAAAGATTAAAAATTGTGTAAAACTAAAGAGACAGTGGTTTCCCAATCCTCGGTGGTTCCTTTAGTTCCTCCCTTAAGGGAAGAAAAGAGACCAATGGTCAAGAAACCCGCTCCTACCCCATCACAAACTGTAAACCATGCAACAAATTGAAATGCTAAAGAGCGTAGGTGTAGGCATTGTGCTATCACCCATCAATTGGAAGAAAAGAATAAAATAGTGCATGATAATCCAACATTTATGCAAACAACTCAAGAAGAATTACAACTTTCACCAAAACAAGACATGGAACTAAAACAAGAATGAAGATTAAATTGCTAAAATTGATGAACAAGTCCATAATGAGCTTAATGTTTTGTTTTCAAAAAAAATGAATATAGATGAGGATAGTTGTGATGGTCCTCCTGATGAGAGTGACCCACCACATGTTGAACCTAGAAATGCTCCTAATATGAAACTTATTGTAGTCCCTTTAGCTAGTTGTTCACCTTCCCTACATGATGAGCAAGATTGGGATGCATACAACTTGCTTTAGGTCGGCTCGCATTTGTGATGCTCCTTTATGTTTGTTTCATGTGCTCTTTGTGTTTGCTTGCACATGATGTGAGCTCTTGTGTTGTGTTGCTTGGTGTGCCTTTGTGTTTGTGAGTTTACTTTGGATGAACCTTGTTGCTTTGTTGGTGCAAGGATATAAAGGACACAAATCTGTCATGACACTCTTCAATTTATATCTTCATTCTTATATATGTCATAAAACTTGTCTTTTAATTTTTTCTTGTGTTTTCCTTTTGGGGATGATGCAAGGCATTGAGACATTTAGGTCTCTTCCATGTTGACCGAAAAGTTTGTTTGTCTTCTCTCTCTATGATTCCTCCATTGTGTTCATTCTTTCACGAGTATTTGGGCAATGATGTTGGTTTTGAGCTCTATTACATCATCGTAATAAAGACGTATACTAACCCTAGATCTGTGGATCCCTTATATGTTCATATTCTATGTTTGGGGACAATCCCTTATCGTGATGTAGCTTTATCTTGGAAACATATCATTGGCATAGGGCTTTCCAAATAGGCTCTTATGACATTTTATCACATGGAATTTATCATTTTTCTACCTTAAAGTAATTGCTCACAACATGGTGTTTCACAATCTCTTTAAGGTGGGGGCATACATTAGCATTATTTGCTTCACTTTTTTCATGGGTGTTGGACTTAGTGATGCGTTGACATTGAGATTGGATTTTTTTTGCTTCACTTTGTTCATAGGTGTTGAACTTAGTGTTGCGTTAGCATAGCTTTTTAATCATTTTTTAGCACCTTATAAAATTTATTATGGAGCATAACCCTTGGAATGGTTGACACGGGTGTACCCCTAGTGAATACTGGACTTCACTAGACCTAGTGTGTTTCTCATTTTGCTACCTTGTCTTGGGGGCTCATCTATTGAATATTAGATTTCACTAGCCCATGTTTCTTTCCTATTTATGATTCACTTAGCAAATATAAAACTTTGCTATTGTGTGAGTGTTGGGAAATTGTGTCTCAACCTTGCAATTATAAATAGGTTATTGTTGATAGGATATATATATATATATTCCTAGTTACACCGATAGTTGTAATATACAATGGCATTATGGGGGAGGAGTGGGATGCATTTAAATAATTTTTTGTTAACTTTTTCAAGAAATCCCTAAAAAGGCCAACATACATTAAATAAATGATACATTGTAAATCTAGACCATTAATTATTAGGTTTTAGATCTAATGGTGGAATTTTGTTGGCTTGTCTTTCCCTAGAATGTAATCCTATTTCTATGAGGGTGTTGTATTACAGTTGTGGTAGAGAGACGGTGATGTATTATGAGAGTTTGATAGCAATCGTGTTGTCTCTTCATCTCTGAGTGGTGATACTCTTGTGAGAAGCTTGCTCTGCAAGTATATTGTAATCTTTGTGATTTATTGAATAATATATTGGGCAACTTTTGGAGTGTGGGGTTTTTCTCTCGAAAGGGTTTTCCCCACATAAATCACTGTGTCATGCTATGCATGATATTTATGTTTATTTTTGTTTAAGTTTCTATAACTGTTAAATATTTGTAAAAGTTTTCCATTATTCTCCTCTCAATATTAGTGTAGGAAGTTGTTTCACTACCTTAGCTTCCTTACAAGTGGTATCAAAGCTTGATCACCTTTGATTTCAGTTGTGGGTTGTTGGGTTTTTTGGACTAATCTAGGTTTGAGTGGGAGCTTGTGTAGAAGATACTTTGTGATCTTGTTGCAAGAATTTTTAGATGGCAAGTTCATCAAGGAGAATAAAGGTGGATAATTTTTTTGGAAATAATTTTGAAATGTGGAAGCTAAAGATGGAGGATCTATTGATAGATCAAGATCTATGGGATGTTGATGAGAATGTTTCAAGGCTTGCAGATCCTACTTACACTCCTCAATATGATATTATGGACCGTAAAGCCAAGGGTCTAATTAGATTGTGTTTGGCAGATCCCGTTTTAATTAATTTCCATGAGACCTCTGCATAGAAACTATGGAAGAAGCTTGGTGAGATATATCTGGATAAATCTTTAATGAATAAGATTTTCTTGAGGACGAAATTGTATTCCTTGAGAATGGAAATGGGTGGATGAATCACAGACCACCTAGAAGCATTCAATATGTTGGTGGCTCAATTGGCATCTATTGGTGTCAAAATGGATGAGGATGGAAAATGTCAGATCTTGCTTTGTTATTTCCCTGATTCATTGGATTCTCTTATTATGGATATTGGGAGTACTTTTATTATTTTGAAGACTGAAGATGTGGTGGGTTCTTTCCTATTTGAAAAGATGAGGAGGAAGGTATTCATCACTGCCAAGGAGGCCCTAAATGTTTGTGGAAGACCTAAGGAAAAAGGAAAGAAGAATGAGAAGCGTGACAAATCCAAGTATAGGGGAAGATCTAAATCTCCTGGAAAGTCTAAAGTTATTTGTTGGAATTGCAGTAAGCCTGGACATGTTCGTAAGGAATGCAAAGAAGAAAAAAAGAAGAAAAAAAAGAAATTTGATTATGATTTTCAATCTGAGAAGGAAGAAGGTGACGCATTGAGTGTAGCTTTGGCAACTCGTGTAGGCAATGATGCATGGTTAATTGAATCAAGTGCATCTTTCCCTACGACTTTTAATAGAGATTGGTTTTTTGAATATGAAGAATTTTATGGAGGTAAGGTGTACTTGGGTGATGATTCTCATTTAGACATTGTTGTTTATGGTAAAGTTAAAATCAATTTTCTTGATGGTAAAATAAAAAATATTAATGGTGTGTTGCATATCCTTGGATTAGCATAAAATTTGTTATCTGTGAGCAAACTAGTAGATGCGGGTGTGTAGGTAGTATTTTCTTATGTAGGATGCAAGATGGTTAGAGGTACTATGGTGATTTCTAGAGGTGTCAGATATGGCACATTATATAAGCTTGATGCATACACTTGTTGAGTGCAATAGTACTTTTGTGAAAAGAGAGTTTGTGGAAGAAGTGAGGGTTTCACCTTCAATAGATGGTCATGGATTTTGGGTACCTAAGGGTGCTCTTTCTTTTGAGACAAAGTTACCTACGAATAAAACTATGTTATGGCACCAAAGACTTGGCCACATTGGAGAAAAGGATCTAAGGACCTTGAAAAATAAAAAACCTTGTTGAAGGTTTGTTTGATTGTAATCTTGAATTTGATTTATGTGAGCATTGTATTTATGGAAAACAAAACCGTGTTTAGTTTTACTCGAGTTCTCATAAATCTTGTGGTGTATTGTATTTTATTCATTCTGATGTGTTTGGTCCTGTAGATGTTCCTTTGATTGGTAAATCCACGATTATGTTTCATTTATTGATGATTATAGTAGAAGGACATGGGTATATTTTCTAAACAGTAAATCTAAAGTTTTTAGTCAATTTAAAGAATTTAAAGTAATGGTTGAGTTACAAACTGGAAAGAAAATAAAATGTTCGAGGACTGATAATGGTGGTGAATTTTGCTCTAATGATTTTGATAGATTTTGTAAAGATTGTGGTATTCATAGACAAAAGACAACTCTGTATTCTCCACAGCAGAATGCACTTGCAGAAAGAATGAACAAGACACTGATGGAGAAGGCTAGGAGTATGTTGAGTGGTGCTAGCCTAGAAAAAAGGTTTTGGACTGAAGTTGTTGCCACTGCCTACTACCTAATTAACATGTCTCCTACATCAAATCTTGTTGATAAGACACCTATAGAGGCATGGTCGAGTCGCGAGCCTTCATTAAGAAATCTTATGGTTTTTGGTTGCCAGGCATATGCACATGTGCCAAATGAGAAGCAAACAAAATTGGAGAGCAAGGTTGTGAAGTGTATCTTCATCGGATATAGTTATGGTGTGAAAGGATACAAGCTTTGGGATCTTATTACACAAAAGGTAATATATAGAAGTGTTATTTTAGAGAAACTAAGCCTTCTTCTGTTACATTGCAACTAGAACAAAGTAAACAAGAAGATGTGATTCAATTTCCTTCTACACCTGAGAAATTTGAATCGAGGCCCAAGGATAGACAACAAGTTAAGGAGAGCTCATCTAGCTCTGGATCTTTAGAAGAGGAGGAAGAACCTCCAACTCAACATGTTTGTAGGTATACAAGGGATAGACAACCACATGAAAGGTATACACCTGATGATTGGAGATGTATTTTTGCTTTGAATAATAACTTGGATGAACCCAAATATATAGAAGAGGCATTAGGTATGAATGATGCAGAATCCTGGAAGATTGTCATGGATGAAGAAATGACATCTTTGAAAAAGAATGATACATGGGATCTTGTACCATTTCTTGAAGGATGGAAACTTGTTGGTTGCAAATGGGTGTTCAAGAAAAATATTGGTTTAGATGGAGGTATTGAGAAGTACAAAGCAAGGTTGGTTGCGAAAGGTTACTCTCAAGTTGAGGGTGTTGATTATGGTGAGATATTCTCTCCTGTTGTAAAAATGACATCCATTAGATTTTTGCTTGCTATTGCAGCTACTTATAATTTAAAGGTTGAGAAAATGGATGTGAAAACTACTTTATGTCATGGTGACTTGGAGGAGGATATTTATATGACACAACTAGAGCATTATGTGGTGAAAGGTAAAAGTAAGTTGGTTTGAAAATTGAAGAAATATTTGTATGGCATAAAACAAAGTCTTGGGATATGGTACTAGAAATTTGATACATATGTGTTGAGTTTGGGATTTAAGCATTTTAAATCAGATCATTGTTTTTATTATAAAACTGATGGTGATCATTTCTTGTTTATTGCATTATATGTTGATGATATGTTATATATTGGCAAAGGGAAAGCTGTGATTTTAGAACTGAAATCTCAACTTACTGCTAAATTTGAAATGAAAGATCTTGGTGCAGCTAGACACATTCTTGGGATGGAAATTAAAAGAGATAGAGTGAATAGAAATCTATGGCTTAGCCAAAGTAAGTATGTCAATTCAATTTTATAGAGATTTAACATGCAAGATTGTAGACCATTGTGTGTTCCTGTTTCTGTTGGAACAAAGTTATCTATTTTAGATTGTCTAACATCTCCATCAGAGATGGAAGACATGAGTAGAGTGCCTTACCAGAGTGCAGTTGGAAGTTTTATGTATGCTATGGTTTGCACTAGACCAAACATTACCCAAGTAGTGGGAGTTCTTTCCAGATATATGTCTAATCCTGGTAGAGTTCATTGGGATGTAGTTAAAAAGGTCTTTAGATATTTGCGTGGTACCTTAGATTATTCCTTATGTTATCATAGAAATATGACTAGAGACGAGATTTCCTTTATATTCATGGTTATGTTGATTCAGACTAGGTAGGTGATATTGATAGTAGATGATCCACCAGTGCTTGTGTGTTTACTTTATTTGGTGGTGCAATCAGTTGGATGAGTAAGCGACAGGAAGTGGTTGCTTTGTCCACTACTGAAGCAAAGTATATGGCAGCTACTCATGCTTGTAAAGAAGCCATTTGGTTGAAGAGACTGTGTTCAAATATTTGAATAAAATAAGGTGCAATGACAATTTATTGTGACAGTCAGAGTGTGATACGTCTAGGCAAGAACCCAACATTTCATGCCAAGACCAAGCACATCGATGTGCAATATCATTTTGTTAGAGATATGGTCAAAGATGGCAGGGTGAAGTTGGTTAAGGTAGAGACTTTGATGAATGTTTTTGATTCTTTAACTAAGCCTGTGAGAACAGAGAAGTTCAAATGGTGTTCAAAGTTTATGGGCCTTTCGCCCCCTAGCAATTAAGAGACAATATTTACTCCCTCTCATTACTTTTGCAAGGTGTTCGACAAGTGGGAGTTTTGTTGGGAAATTGTGTCTCAACCTTGCAATTATAAATAGGTTATTGTTGATAGGATATATATATATATATCCTAGTTACACCAATAGGTGTAATATACAATGGCATTATTGGGGAGGAGTGAGATGCATGTAAACAATTTTTTGTTAACTTTTTCAGGAAACTCCTAAAAATCCCGACATACATTAAATAAATGATACATTGTAAATCTAGACCGTTAATTATTAGGTTTTAGATCTAATGGTGGATATTTTATTGGCCTATCTTGCCCTAGAATGTAACCCTATTTTATGAGGGCATTGTATTAGGGCTATGGTAGAGAGATGATGATGTATTCTGAGAGTCTGATAGCAGTCGTGTTGTCTCTTGATCTCTAAGTGGTGATACTCCTGTGAGAAGCTTGCTCTACAAGTATATTATAATCTTTTTGATTTACTAAATAATATATTAGGTGGCTTTTGGAGTGTGGGGGTTTTCTCCCGAAAGGGTTTTCCCCACGCAAATCACTGTCATGGTATACATGATATTTATGTTTAAGTTTTTGTAACTGTTAAAGATCTGTAAAAATTTTGCATTATTCTCCTCTCAAGATTAGTGTAGGAAGTTGTTTTTCTACCTTTAGCTTCCTTATAGTGATTCATGAATGCATTTGGTATGGATCCTAGCATAACATAGCTTGCTAGTTTGTGATTATCCATACCCTCCTTTTTGCATTTTATTTTGACATTGTATGTTTGTGCATGTTGTCTTGTTGCATTTCATACATATGTGCGTTTCTTTGTGCTTATGTTGGTTTACTATGGGACATTGGATCCTAGGGGCTTGATCACCCTCTAGATCCTTAGTCATCTTATCTCTTCAACATTTGGAAAATCACACCCCTCTTGACGTATATTTTCTACTTTAGTGTGATTTTGAGTGTAAGTTCATACTCTCACTAAAGTGGGGGCTAAACATAGTATTGAAAATTGTCACCCTTTAAAATTTCACATTAGGTTTTTCTCCCCCTAAATTATTGAGCCTAATTGGGTCCCTAATTTCCTAAATTATGCATTTTATAGCCCATTTGTACCACTTTCCAAGAAATTGCAAGCATTGAACAAATTCATCTAATTAATATTTTTCCCTTGACACCTAATATCCTAGAAAATAGGGCTAGGGTCCATACAACCTAGGGCGTATGGGTCCCCCTATTTTTTTGGGGACCAATTTTGGATATGCCAATGTCGATATTTTAATATTCAAAATTCAAGTTGCAAATGTCGACTATAAAGATTTATTTTTGGGGAAATTAGAGAAATGCCTATAAATACCTAGTTATTGCATCATTTAAAAATAATCTAGAAAACTATTGGTGAACTTATGATCAAGAGCACTATCAAACAAGTCAAGAGTAGTATTTTAGAGCTTTATTGTAGCAATTTAAGATCCTAACATCTGTAGTGTAGGAAATTGTATACCTTTACAATTTCACACTATATTTGTGTCCCTTATTTTATTAGACTTAATTAAGCTTCTAATACACCAAATTATGCATTTCAAAGCCTTATTTTTATCGTTTTCCAAAAATATCTAACCAAAATTAAATAAATGCATTTAATATTTTAATTGTCATGGATTATGAGTGTCCAGGAAATTTAGGCTTGGACCTATTTGTTCAAGGGCGAATGGGTCCCCTTTATGTGCTAGGACCCATTTTAAAAATGTTTTTGGCAATCTTTTAACAATCCAAATTCAAATTGTAAGTGTCAGATTTTGGAAATCTAATTTTTGAGAAATTAGATAAACACTTATAAATACATAGTTATTTTACCATTTGAAAGCTAACAAGAAAGGAACACTTAAGGAGAAAATTGATCAGAGAAAATATTATTTTTAAGAGCATTCAAGAGCCACATTATCAGTCATTATCAACAACAATGAAGATCCTAACATCATGTCCAAGTTTATGTTTGTTCATGTTGTCTTGTGAAGGCTAACATGCATTGTAAATCCTCAAGCATCCAAGCATTCAAGCAAATCAAGAAAACAAGATCTAATTCCTTTGAAGATATGTGCATGACTTTAGTCTTTCAAGGAAGCCATTGAAAGGTGATGAATTGCAACAAGTATTCATTCATCATTTCCTTCCCTTTTATTTTCTTTCTATCAAGGTTTAATTACCAAACTTGGGGTTGACCAAGGAAAACCCCCATACAAACAAAACAAAACATTTTCCCATTTTTCTACGTGCAGGTTATAGGTTGAAGAAAGATTGAAGAAGCTCTTGAAGAGCACTTTTGTATTGTTGCATTTATTTTCACCATTCTTGTAAACCCACAAAAATGAAGTTACAAAATTTATTTTCGTCACTCCGATAGATTTGTAAGTAGAAATTAACATTTCAAATCTAACATCAGAGGACTGTAAAAAGTGTTTCCAAAACCCTTGTCAAGGACCCATTTGCCCGAGGGTGAAGCAGTCCTCTTGCACTACTCAAAATCAACTTTTGGTGATAGGTACATGTTATCAGACCTATTGGCGTTTAAATTAGTACCTTTGGAGTGTTGATTGTAAACATTCAGCTATTACAAATGTTTTGTAACACTTCTTCATTATTTAAAGAGAACTCCCTCTTTGCTGATGTAATGCGTAAGAGAGGGTAGAGTATACTAAGGTTCCTATCTTTTTGTACTCAGTGGTAGGACACAAGGGTGCACAAACACAATGTGTCATAGCTAAGCTTTTTCTCTAGTTTCGACAGATCTTAACTACGACTTTTTGAGCTTTTAATCTATCCTATATCCTCAAGGTAAACAGAGCATGAGGGCATAGGAGCAGGAATGGATTGGTTGGATCACTTGAATCTGCCATCTCCTTAGAATATGGTCGAGGCTCTGAACTCTCAGATATATGCTAGGATAAGGTTTGATACAAGCAAACACTCTTCACAGTAAGTTGGATTTGAGACCTGCCAAGGAGGAGGAACCCCTATCTAAGGTATGGGCTAGGAAATGACTTACAAGAAACAACAAATTACGATGTCTTGGCCGACAAAGTTGCTAAGGAGGAGGCACCCCTATTCGAAGTATAGGTTGAAGGATAATCCATTAGACAACAACAAATGACAACCATTAATAACAGATATCCAAGGAGGAGGAACCCCTACCCGAGGAGGGAAATGAAACAAGTTATTTAAACACAAGACATTATGGAAGAACTCAAATCTTTAGATCAAATTGCATGTGCCTTTTGATTTCTTTCTTCAAGCTTTTTGAATGCATTACAAAGATTGGGACAACAAAGGCACGAAATCATGCATAATTATGATCAACCAATGAACTCTCATCCAAGAGTGAACAAATATTGGCTTTCAAAGCTGTTGGCAACAATGGTGCAACAATTTTTCATAGCAAGTAAAGGTTAAACAAATAATGATCCCAAGGCTCTTATTTATAGAACTCAAAGGAGTGGGCAACCCCAAAATCTCCTTGAGTTAACAATGAGTTCTTGCCAATAAATTAGCAAGATTTATTCCTAAAAAGGGGAAACAAACAGTTAACTGGAAATCTACTTGAGTTAACTGAAACTAAACAAAGAGTCAACTAGAAACTACTTCAATTGATTAAAACTAAACTAAAGGTGAACTTAAATACAAAGTAGGTGTCTCTAAGATAGACATCCATGATTTATGGGATAAGTCATCCATGATAAGTGGAGTAAAAAAAAAACATCCACAATCAATGGAAGTCAAAACAAACCACCTCATAAATAGGGATAGACATGCATGATTCAAGGGGCAATTGGTTAACTTAGAATTAATCATCAAGTTAACTAACTATTAATCATAAATGCCTTCCTAGAGACTACGACGTCCCAACCTAGGTGTCTTTTCACATCTTACTACCTCTAGTAAACAGTTCCTCGATCCATGTGTCGACTTCTTTCATCTCTGGATAGTCAATGCTTTGATGATGTGGCATCTCCTCTCCTTGCACAAGTTGCTGCTCTTGGTAACTTTGGCAGCTTTGTGCTTGGAATGACCTCTTCATTGCTGGTAAGCCAGGATGCTTACTACCACGCAAGAGGTGGTAATACTAGTCTCTCGGCTGCTAGATCAACCTTTCTTTCTTCCTCGTCTAGAGTAATAGCCCATCTCTCCACTAAGCGGGTGATGTATTTTCTTCAAAGATAAAAATCTACAAACTATTGATGATGTTCGTTTACTCTCCAACAATATGTGTAAGATCTAGCTGGAGAGTTGTTGGTGCAAGGTCTGGTTGTTCAATTGGAGCCCAAGGATGCCAAATTGTCATTCCGTGAAGAAAAACTCGCATGTTGACTGTAAACATGGATATGTTCAGACAACTTCTGAAAAACCCTTGAAAATAGCCACTTGCCAAAAAGTATTTTTTTGAAAAAAATATGGCACATGGGTTTTGTTCATGCTTCGATGCTGAACAAACCCAGTTCCTCAGAATTTTGATTTTGAAATTTTTTAGAAAAAAAAAACTCCAAAAATAGGGGCAGCAAGTTGGTTGATTCTAGAAAATCTAACGAGATGGGTTTTACTGGAAAATTATTCTGACTCTACCCAATTGATCAGATCTGTAGTAGCCTGTTGATTTGTGTGACATGCAAGAATACCTAAGACAAGAAGAGAAGAAGTAGACAGAAGGTGGATTGGAGGTTTTTAATCTGACTCCGTGAGAAAATCTATCTTTGGATCCAACCTCTGATTAGAAATATTCTTTTGCTTTTGATCTTCAAGAAATATTGAAGAACAGTCAAAAACCTTGGTTAGATCTAAAAATGGCATCCTTGAGAGCTTATTGATGTTCTTGATCATCAACCTGCAAAGAAATGAGCATAATGGATGCCTAGGCTTGATCATATAGAGATTTGTGCTTGAATCCTTGAATTTTGGGAGCCTAAATCATGATTTAAAGCTGATTTGGCTTTATCTAGAGTTCAAAAGGTAGGTTTCCACTGATTGTGGAGTGAGTTAGCCAAGTTTGCCTCAAAATATCTTAACTTAAGTCAACAAACTTTCCTTTGACCTTTTTAGGCGTCCCTTTTGAATTTTTCTTTATTGAATGAACTCTGTTTGATCTTCGCTCCAAATTGACCAGACGATGCTAAGAGGCTGGTGACAAATTCACTAAGTAGCTGGATCCAAGCTAAAGAGATGTGTCTGGGAGGCATTAGGCCAAAAAGTTGAGTTTATAACCCTAAAAAGAAGGGCACATTTCTCAAGAAAGGGCACTTTCTTCCTTGCCTTAGTCATTTTTAATGTCTGTTCTTTCAATCTCTTCATTTTGAACTCATGTGCTTTGATTCAAAATCCTCGTTGATTAGAGAATCAAATGATCTTGTTTGATATCTTATCAGGTAACCAGCTTTGCTTCTCAAAAGATAACTAGAGTTTGAATTCACAGAAGTCAGTTAAAGGTCCCTTAATTCAAAGGCACCCTTCACTAAAAAGGGCACTTATTCTTTCTTGCACAGTGATTTTCATCCTAAAAGATGCTCTGATTTGATCTTGATTATCTGGTGATTGACTCATTAGATGCTCGTGCTTACAGTTACATTGTCGAGATTGACCCAGACTGAGAAAACTATCTTGGGAGGCCTTTTGACATTTGACAACATCTGGAGGTTCTAAGAGAGGGTGCCTTTCCTTAAAAAGGATGCCTTTTCCACCTTGATCATCATTTTGATAGCCATTTCTAATGTCTTCGTCAACTGCCTCTTTTCACTCTGCTGACAACCATCGGTGATCACTTCGTCAGATGATCTTGTTGATTGTTTCATTGTCGATCCAGCAGGAGAATGCCAAGGATGGCTGCCTTGGATGATTCAACAGGTTGTATTTGACCCTTGAGAATCAAGGGCGCCCCTCTCTAAAAAAGGTTCTTTTTGCATCATGAACTGATTTCTCCTTCGTAACGTTTCTAGAGTTAGTCAAATTTTGACCTTTTTCAGTTTTAGAAATCTCCTCTGTCAAAGATCACCATTTTGGACCTTTTTCACCATGGTTACATCATTGAAGCTTTTGAAGCTTAGCTTTCAGCACCTAGTACTAGCCAGTCTACCATTAATGGCTGTGGAGCTCCTAACTTTGTTCCTGAAAAATAAAAATAGACCGACCAAAGTAAAACGTGTCTTTTGATGATTCTGACTTGACTAATGTGATCATGGATTCATTTAATCCTATCAAAATCATTTTCAATCATTTTTGGGAAGGTCCTATTTTTTGGGGGTTTCCCTGAAAATAGGGGCATAAAACCCTAATTTTCAAATTTTCAAAATTTTGCACATGTGTTCCTTGATTGAAACCCACAAAGTCCCTATGTTTGTTTTGACCTAAAATAGACTTTTGACGGCATTTTAACATGATTTAGCTCAATTTATACAAAATGCTAAAAATTAATTTTGGGTACAACAAGACCCTTCTTAGATCTACCTGCAAATTATTATTTCAATTTTTGTACATTCAAGAATCTATAGTTTACATCTTAGGTCATATAGTTCATTTATTTTCATTGTTTAAAATCATTCCTAATCATTTTTTTCATTAAATAGTCATAAACCTAAGCCTGATTGACTCACCTTCAAGGTTGAAAGTCAATCTTTTGGCCTTGTTGATTTCTATTCTTAGTGAAATTCTTGGAAAGAGGGACTTTAAATCATAATTATCCTTTACACATAAGGAAATTAGGGTTTCTTCCCCTCCCCTTTTTCCTTTCAATTCAACATCATGTCAAATCCTACGTGAGTTTATGTGTGTTCATGTTATCACTATTTTGTGAAGGCTAACACTTTTGTAGGTCTCCAAAGCATTCAAGCAAATCAAGCAAGCAAGATCTGAGACCTTGAGGTGATGTGCATGACTTCAATCCTTCAAGGAAGCCATTGAAGGGTGTTGAGTTGCAACATTTTGTGATTTCATCATTCCTTCCTATCCATTATCATTTTATCATTGACATTGTGGAAGTGGAAACACTAACACAGGGTTTGACTAAGGCAATCTCCTACATGGAACAACATCTCTTCTCTTTACGAATGTGTAGATTTTAGGTTTGAATAGGATTGAAGGAAGCTTGAAGAAAAATTATTCATTATTGCAATTAAATCCCTACATCTTGTCAACTCATAGAAACTCTCCTCCAGAATTATCTAACGGTGTTCCAACAACTCTACAACTGAGAATCAAAAGCTTAGATCTATCATTAGAGGACCTCAAAAGAAGAAATAGAGAGGAATATAAAGGGCCATAAGCCCCAGGGAAACTCTATCCCTCTACATTGATCAAAACCAACTTTTCAGGATAGGTACACAATCCTCTGCACTTCCCAAATCTACCTGCAAGTTACTGTTTTAGTCTATTAATTGTCGAATTATTGCATTTTGCATAATAGGTCATATAATCTAATTAGGTTAATCATAGAAAATAAATTCTAATCCATTTTAAGACCCTAAAATATGCAGATCCAAGTGTGATTGGCTCACCTTCATGGTTGAAAGTCAATCTAAACACCTTGTGATCTCCATCTTAATGAAACATAAGAAAAACAAGAACAACAAAAAGCTTGAATCCTAGGTTTACACATTAGACCTGAGGTTCCTATTTTTCTTTCTTTCATAGACCCCCAAGGAATAAGAGCATTTGAAATTAGCTACTGTAAACCAACCTACTTCCTAAAAAGCGACATAGAGAGCGCACAATTGAGGAAAAGATGAAAGGGTTGGGCGATCATTTTCCCAAGAATCTTCCCAAAAAAAATTGTATTTCCCTTATTGACTATCTAAAATATCCCTTCCTTTATAAGCATATCCCCTCTTTTTAGAGTATTGCAAGCATAGGTCCTCCTCTAGTGATCTCCATTCTATGAATGTATTCACTATCCACCCCTCCAAAATATTTAAAAATAAGAATCCTCACGCAAGGTTGGTTTGCATTTTTACACCATATTCAATAAAGTTTGGACACTGAGGCCGTATAGACATCCAACTTCTTTAGGTATACATACCAAATCCCAACTTGTCAGGATCCATTTTGAATTATCCAAGTTTCCAACCCATAAAAAAATTCTCGAGAGAGCATCAAAATCTTTAAGAAAACTTTTTGGGGGCAACAAGAACAATAAATCTATAGATAGGTGGTGTCTATAAGATAAAATTTAAAAGAGTCAATTGACCTACAAAATAAATCCAATGAAAAGTCTAGTGACTAACCCTCATGTGAAATCCATCTAAAACTTTCTTCCGATATACTCTCTTAATATTGTCAAAAACAAGGGGGATTTCCAAATATTCCACCAAAAAAACACCAATTTAAAAGTGGATAATTTCAACAATCCTAAATTGAATAAGTTGTAGGGTGTTGAAGAAAAAATATTGGATTTATCCTCATTAATATTTTGACCAAAATTAGATAAGTAAGAATTTAATAAGCTCCTAAAATTGACAACCTCTCTCACTTTGGCCATCCCTAAGAAGGAAGTATCATCCACAAACTAGAGATGATATTGAGAAGAAATATTTTGTTTTCATGACCATCTCTCAATAAGACCTCTCTTTGTGTGATGCTTCAACAACTTGTCCAATCCTTCAACTATTAAAATAAATAAGTAGGGAGATAATGGGTCTCCCTGTTTGAGACCCCTGAACACTAAAAAAAGAGAAGGAATGCCATTAATTAACACAAAGAAGGAAGCCAAAGTCATATAGCTCATCATCTGATTAATATAATTGGAATTGAAATAAAAAAATGAAAAGGAATTTTTAGAGAAACCTAACCAATTGAATCTTCCATAGGACTTAGACATGTAAAGATTAATAAGCATGACCTTTTCCATAGAGATTGTCATGGAATGAATAACTTCAGTTGCCACAACAATAACATCCAAGATTTTCCTCCCTTTCACAAATCCTCCTTGTTCAAGAGAGATCGAGGTATCCAAAAACTTCTTTACCCTTTTTGACAATTAATTTGGTAACACTTTTATACATAACATTGCATAAAGAAATCGGGAAAAAATCTAAAGATGAAGCCCCTTCTTTCTTTGGAATTAGTGCAATAAAAGTGTAGTTAATAGCTTTGAGCATATCATTTTAATAGATTGTGATTCTTGAACAACTCCTAGTAGGTATCTATTAACAATATCACAAAATTCTTGAAATAATTCAATAGGGAAACCATGAGGTCCTAGAGATTTTCCTTTCTTCAATTGGAAAACAACTAATTTGTGTTCTTCCATTGAAATAGAACTTAAGAGAAACATATTGATTTCCTCTAAAACTAAGGAATGAATACATTCCATAATGTTTTTTTCTTCATCAAAACCATTAAGATCTTGCTCAAAAATTAAAGAAGATAAATGACATACAACTTCCTTTGAAATGTCCTAGAAGGAAGTCAATGTGTTTCCTTGAGCTAAGGTGAGAGAAATTATAGAGTTTCCAATTCTATTTTCCTTTTCATAATTTTTAAAGAATGTGGTGTTCTTATTTCCTTCTCAAAGCCAGTCAATCCTAGATTGTTTGTTTCCAAATAATCTCTTCCCAAAGCTCCATTCTAAAAGTTCCTTACAAAAAATTAATTATTCCCTTAAATCTCTTCAGTTTTCCTTCATATTTAATCTAAAAGGTAGTTATCTCAAACCTATGTTGAAGACATGTCTTAATTTGAAAGATATTTCCATAACAAGTGTTGTTCAAGCTTTTCAACTTAAATTTTATAAATTGGATTATCTTAAAGGTAGAGCACATAGCTATATCAAAACTAGGATTCCCTTGAGAACGCCATTCCATCACAAGTTCAAGCAAGTTAGAATCTTGTAGTCACGCAAGTTGAAACTTGAAAGGAGGATTCTTGGGAGTAGAGAAGACTAAAGAGGAAAACTCAGTTGGCCAATGATCAAAGCCTTTTCAACCAAGGATCCTTGAATATCAAGAAATCCAATTCTTCCCAACCCAAAATTCTGATACAAGAAGTTACCTATCTAATCTCTCAAAAATTGAACCCTTACCACATCTTTTATTACTTCAAATAAAAACCCAACCTTTGGGCATCACATCCACCAAATTGATGAAAGGGATGTTATATTTTGGTAAGGTAGATGAAGGTCCCAACATATCATTACCTCCATTTTTCTTTCATAGGATAAAAATTGCATTAAATTCCATAGCCAAAATCTAGGACAAAGAGGGAACTAAAGAACGAATAAATATTATCTAATTTTGGAGAGAAACTTTAGCCATAAGATCAATTAGAGCATAAACATTGGTCAACATTATCATGATTCCAGAATCAAAACATGAAGCTACCAAAATGAGACAAAGTTCCTACCTCCATGCCAACAAGAATGAATGATCCTATGAGGGTTCCAAAAGCAATCCAACCCCCCCAGAAAAAACCTATGCACCTATATAGAAACATTGTCCTCCTCTCCAAATTTTAGCATAAATACTTTCCATTTCCTCAACTAAATACTTTGTTTCCTAATTGAAAATGGTGTTTGGTTTATGGACATGAATAAGGTCTTGAACAACCTTTTGTTGAGGTTGCTTAAACCCCTTGTATTCCATGAAATCGCTATCATTTTTTAGAGTTAGATAAGTGAGAATTTAATGCCTTGATAACACTAAATTACACCAATGATTCTCCAACTGATTTGACATTTTCTAGGTCCCTTTTCCTCCATACTTGTACCCCTTTGTTTTTTATTAGTGGAGAAACAGGTTTTGAATGGACCCGAAACCATTTACAACAGGTTTTGAATGGACCCGAAACCATCAGGTTTTAAGGGGACCCAAAACCCACACCAAGATGAACAGGCTACTCTAAAGATAGAATCAAAGTAAACCACCAACAACAGGAAAGCAACAAGCCCACAACCAGCCAAAAACTAGTGGGCAACCAAAATAAAAACCAAGATTTACATGAATCTTGAACTCTTTGGTTTTGATGGTACCAACAACCCATTACAACCCATTGGAAGCACCACCAACAGAAATTTATGAGCCCAGTAAAACACCCTTTCCACCTCTATAGGAAAGGTCACCATAAATGCACAAGGCTCCCATAACCTGAAACATGAGTTTTACATGGATCCCATAACCAAGAATAAAGGTTTCCACCATAAGGCAGCCACGAGCCGAACAACTCAGAGCCTCAAACAGACCCCAAAAGCTGCAATCTGCATCCTTTGTTATTCCCTCCTTTTTTGATGTTTTTTTATTATAAGACAATAAGTAGAGGTCATTTCTTTTTACCCTCTTCTTTTTCCTCTCATCCATGCACAGGTTCTAAAGGAGCAATACCTACATGAGATTCTACTTGGAATTTCATCATGGTACTATGTCCAACTTCTTCATGTTGTGGCTCATGGATTTTCTCCTACTTGTCAATTTTCTCTACCAGATCAAAAGCAAGAGTTTTCCTATTTTCTGAAATTATTTGTAACTTTGAAAAGGAATAACAAAGAGAGAGTTGGGAACCAAAGTTGTTCCTAGAAAATACATCTCTTAAATTTATAGATTATTATCATGAGCCATCGTAGCCATAGTCTTGAATTGTTCAAGAGCATCCAACTTGTTGGATAAAATCCTTTAGAAGCATCTTTGAACTAGTGAGTTCCAAATTTCTCTTGTGAATGAGGTTTTATTAGGACAAAGCCATTTGAATTTGGCATCTCAACATGAATTAGGGCTTTTCCTTTTCCTTTTATATTTTCCACTTGTGACTCAACATGCTTTTGAGGACTTTGAGAATTGTTTTTGGGTAATTTCACTATAAATGACCATATTCATGACATGTGCGACGTCTAAAGGGTAAAGCTTCATAATAAATTTTATAGGTCCAAATCATATTGCCAAACCAAATCTCCATGGATTCCGGAAGAGGGTTATCTAGATTAATTTTGACACAAAGATGAGCATAAATAAATACATTTTTATCAAGAGTCTGGCATGATGGACCCAAAGGCTTGCTAATGACCGCCATTATGGATTTCAAAATATCCTATCTCCAAAATTCCATTAGAAGACAAGGATGATGGATCCAAATAGGAATTTTGGATTACAACTCGTCCACTAAATCAAATCCTACTTGCTAGGATTTGATAACAAGTTCCACTTGATTGTGGAAAGAGGGACCTCCTTCAACAATCGTGTTTCAATCCTCTTTGAAAGAGAAAACCACAAAGAAGTAGTTATTTTTTACCAAGGTTATTGTTATCAATCAGATTGCACTCGAAATGCTTGAATGATTAAATTCAGCAATCTATTGAAACATTGGATCAAACTCAGGTTGTGGATGACCTATAGTGAGATTGAACCTTCAGATTCTAGGTTGGCTTCCTATATGATTCTTAAATGAATAACTGGTAACTTGCTGGAAAATGGATAGAAGTATGTAAAAATGCCAAAAACTATAAATTAAAGGTGATGCTCCTGATTGGAAATCTTATTGCAACCTAACTCACAAATAATCACTCAACACTTTAATTCACACAACCTGGTTTGATAGCTCAATCACCCAAATGCTTTAAACAGAGGCTTTGATTTAATGCAATATTGAGGGAAAATGAGGTTTTCACGACTAAATTGATTAATCAATTGCATGCATAGTGTATAACTAGTAAGCTTAAACTAAATTGCATACAGATATGTGAAAAAGATAGAAAAATATGAGGTTTTAGAATTGAAAACACAGTAATTTTTCGATCAAATTCCTCACAATAACAATGCCTGAAATCTAGAAGGCAAACTCAAAAATATTGAAAATTAAAAGGAATCCTTTGCAAATCACAAACTAATGAACCTATAAAATGCTACTACTGTATTAATCTGCTAAATAAAGCTGAGTTACATGATAATTCACTTTGTAGAATGCAAAGGCTGAAAAACAAGAACTAGTGAAAAACAACTAAGTCATTTCACTTAATACAAAAAGCCTCTCCAAGGCATGAAGGTGAAACTAAAAGTCAATTTCAGTGTCAAATTGATAACTCCAAAGTGAAATCCGAGCAAAAGATAAAATCTTAATAAAATTAGCCCAAACTTGAAACAAAATGCTCTTTGTGCCTAGAAAACTCCACCTCTCCATGTGCATGACCAAAATATCATGTGGACTGGTGTGGAACTAAAAGAAACTCCATTATTTGCATCACTCTATCTTTCCATGACTTGATCTTCAGTTCTCTTCACTCGTTCCATCTTGCTTGTTTTTCTTGAAAAGATAACCAAAATATTAAATATTAAAGCCAATCAATGTGATTACTTTAATATTTAATATGTGATGCCTTTTCTTTTTAAATTGCATGTTAAATATTAGGGTAATAAAACATTACCTTTAATATTTAATTTACATTTGCTATTTTTTCTAACTCCATGCAAAAAGTATAAGTGAGGGTGAACTCTACATTTCAAAATTAAGATATTCTTTGAAGTCAGACTTCAAAACCTCACAAGCCTTTTAAATCATTAGGTTAATTGACTTAAAAATTCAATACCATGGAAAAATTTGAATGAAATGAGTTTTTTTTTAAAACATTGTAAAAAAGGCACTCATCACTCAAATTAGGTTGATTTGTAAAACTCGAACCCTAATTCATTGCTCACTTTTCCACTTTGCATTTTCATGAGAAGACTCAGTTGTCACGCCGCCATGAAGGAAAATAGGGCTCGAACTAGTTATATCTTGGAGTCTACTGGGCGAAAACTTGAGCCATTCATGCAGTAAAAGCTCAAACCATGTGGTAAGTTGTTCACTGGCCGAAAAAATTGAAAATATTTTGTTTATCTGAAAGAAATGATTCATTGTTTGTATACAAAAAACTTTTATTCTTCAGGCTGTGAATTTTAGCAATCCTCTGATGTTTTCTCTGTGTTTATTCTTGTCATGTCTACACTTTATTTGGGCCACCATTGGAGGTTTTGGCCTAAAGTTTTTCTTGCAGTAAAATGATGAAACCCGTGACTATACTGTGCATTACATTATATTCCCATGTCTCATTTGGAAGTTTAAATCTGAAATTTTTTGTACACAAACACAAAGAATCTTGACAGAAATTTGTAACTAATATCATGGAGAACCAACTAGATGAATATTTGTGAACAAAAACCCTCCTCTCCATTCTAGGTTGCGCCATTCCATGCTTAATTTGGGTATTGTTTAAAAAACATTGTATTCATCTCCATTATTTTATAAGGGTTTATGAAACCCACGGCTACAGCCTCCTTACTCTGCACAAATGAAGATTTGAGGGTCACTTTGGAGTTTATTATAGTACTTTTCCTTTTGTGTTAACTCAGCTAAAATGATGAGAAAACTTAAAAAATTCTCCTTAAAAGTGATTGCTTTTGCATCTCTCTACTGGGTTGGACCTCCGTCTGGACATGTGGATTTGTATTTTTCATCGTATTCCATTTGATACTGTGTACCATATGTGATGTGTACAGTGATCATTATTTAATCCTTTGCCAAAACTATCCCATATGCTTACATTGAGATATGATTTGTTATGCAAAAATGGGGCTGTATATGCTTAATCTTTTGTGATTGTCCCCAATTTTGTTGCTTTGGTGAACTTAGCTCCACTCGCCCTTGAAAACCCTTGTCATACATTTGTGCTCTATATTTGGTGAATTGACATACTTGCACCTTGTTTATTTCCTTTTGCAAAACACCAAAAACTATCGTTGTATTTATCAAACAATGTTATTACAATAATAAAGCAAGTTAATACTCTGTGAATGGAACAAACTTAATAAAGGAATGCTTCTTGATAGTCAAGGGAAACTTCATATAAGACTGTTACATGTTGTACCTTAGCTTTGTTGCTATTTCACTCTATTTCAAGCTTCTCACTGTCCTTTCTTACTGTCCAACTATGATTTGCAGTCATAATCTCATATTATGCCAGTAATCTATAGTATGCACCATGATGCTCTGCTTTTACTGAATGTACACCTATTTTTTGTGATCTAGTTACTATCATTTGGCACCTTGAAACATGTATGCCTATTCATTTTTACCATTTGTAGCAGCAATCTCATCAAAAACTTTTCCTTGATATGAAGCCCCCATTATCATGAATGCAATAGTTTACCTTGAAAAGTGTTACAATGTTCACCTATAGCTTTTGGCATTATTATGAATGTTCTTTATAAAATGCTCATTTTTTGTTGAATACAGATCTGTAATATTTGCAACAATTCTCTCATACAGTCATATAGAATGCCCTTCTGCTAACTATGTAGTTATTTCACTTTGATGATAATGCTCCATTTCGGTCTTTTGTGGATTGTAGCTTTTATGATCTGCTTTGCTAAAATTTGTATTCAAATTGTAACTTATAATCATGCACCTCTTGCATCACGTAATGCATAGGACTGTTTGTTGTGAATGACACTCCAACAAAAAAATTATAGCAGAACTCAAGAATGATTTGAGATTGCATCTTTATCAGCTGTATTCAATGTTATTGAGCAAAGGAAGAATGTAGATTTTCTCTATTGAACCTTCTCCAAGATATGGCTTGAAAGTTGCTACTTTAAGTCTTCTTTGAGTTTCTTTCATGATAGCAGTCTTATTTCATGACTGTAATTGATATCAATGACTCTCATGTATGAATAAATGAGAGGTGTCCTCCTAATATGTTGGGATCTACCCTTGTGGGAGCTTGTTTTGCTCCACATATCTGATGAAAATAATCATGAACATAATGAACATGTTCCTACACATTGAAACAAACAAATTAGTAAAAATAATCGAAGTTGAAAGCTTCCATTGAACTATGTTTTTCTTGATTGTCAACCTTTGTAACTCAATCATCTGATGAATGCCTAACTGGATATATGTTACATTCTTGTTGGTAGTGTAGGCATGAAGTAGAATGTAATTTATCATTTCTTAGAGTAAATCTCTAACATCATTCTTTTTACAATCTTGCAGGTTCGTGGAGCATGGAATCGAGACAGCTGCAGCTTGGAGACGCAACAACTGAAGATAACGAGCAAAACGGTTCATCATCATAGGAAATGATGAATTGCTCCCCTCCTTTATGTTTACATTACCTTTAGTAGTGTAGAAGTTCATCCCATTTTGTATTCATTATTTGATTAAGAAAATCAAATTGGCTACTCTCACAGCTTGTGCGGGACTTCAGTTTTTACAATATGAATAAAGCAACATTCTTTTATGCAAATTTATGAGCTCCTTTGTATGATATTTGCATAATAATGCTTGAAATTCATAAGTAATCAAAGTTTTGGAACGTAATGAATACTTAAGCAGAAATTTTTTTGTACCTTCTTTGATGGATGCAATTCAACTCTACCTATTTTGAGTTGTAGCTAAAAATAGGTAACAGTTATATCCATGTTGTCTTTTGGGTTCTATTTCTTCCTCATCCACATCTCCAAGAAAGGAAAAGAAATTCATATGCACATAAATCTTCATATTAGCACATGCTCAACTAAATATAAAACATCTTTCACAGTAGCTTCAAAATTTATCACAATAGCTAGCCGCTCATTACTTTTCTCAAGACAAATATTTAATTTCAATCTATTCCTTGAATGTTGATCATTTTTGTTTTCTTGAGTTACACAAAAATAAAATTAATTGCTTTCTCATGCTCTGACGATGAAGCTTCCTCTCCATAAAGGGTATTCTTAAATGAAATCAACGAGGGGTCCCTTGGATCCCTAGAGGCCGCCATGATGACAACCATAACAAAATGACACAAACAAGAGAAGGATGAACCAAAAAACCCAAAAAAAGATACTCAATACCAAAAACATCAAAGACCCATGGTAAATAAGGCATATCAAACCACGTGAAAAGGAGAAATTAGCACAAGAATAAAGGGTAGAAGCGTGACCAAGAAGGTATGTGACCTTGCGAACTAAGCACAAGGATGACCTTATGCCACTATGGAAGCCTACACCTTAGTGAAAAATTCCTCCATCGCTCTTCCTCCATCACTTGCACTAGTTTTTAGGTTAGCATCAAATTTCATAATCTATTAATTATTAATAAATATTTTACAAAATAAATTAATTTGGAAACTTCCTATAGACACATTCCTTACACTGTTAAATAATGCAAGTGCCAATAGTAAATAAATAAAGTTATTTGTTGTAGATAAGTTTCAAAAGTCTATGTTGGAAAAGATATTAGGGAGAATGAAAAATATTACCTTAAAGAATTTAACCCCACTTTGAATCATTAAGTAAGGCATATTTATGGGCCAATATCTATTAGAGATGAATTATTCCCATTTCCTTGTTAAGTACTAATTTGCATTGTCTTTAGTGTGAAACAAGTAGATGGAGAATGTCAAAAGAGGCATGAGAAAATAAAGTGCATGTCTTTTGCATAGCTAGAACAATTGAAACAAAAAACTATTTTATTTTAGATTGTAAAGATTACAAATACATCTGAGTCAAGTACGTAACTAATTTCACAACAAATTATATTCAAGATTTATACAACAAGGACATGGTTGAGAGAATGAGAAAGTCGATATCAAATTGAATGGTAGAAGAACAACTCTTCACAAAGCAAAATAAGTAGGTTTTGTCGTCCCACATACTATCTTTAGCCTTGTGGATTTTAAACATATATTATTTGATTCAATCCTATTCTTGTATCCTATTTTTTCAATAATGATACTTCTAAAATAACTTTCCTTGCCTTCACAAGGTGCTTTCCTTACTATTTTATTTGTCTTTTGTCCTTGGTGATACTTATATTTTCTATCTCATCGGTTAGTGATGAATATGTCGAGAGTATGCTTGCATTGATCCAAACTTGGTTTGTTACAAAAGATCATTAAGTCTATCTTCTTTCTTTGTTACAAGTTTTCAACTATGATCTTTACATGACTTATTGCTAAGACATAAAGTTAATTATCCTACCTCAAACTCATAAACAAACATTAAAATGTTCAAAATACACATTTTGATGACTCAATAGAGAAGGGGTCCCTAATTGTACCTATAAATGATACACCTAAATATTAGTTATACTATATTTATTAATATCACCATACTTTTTCTTTTTAATTTTAGATTGAGTGTGTTATGATACAAATTGTCAATTTTAGCATTAGTATATATTAATAAAAATATTATCATGTTTTACTATTTTAAATTTTATAATATATTAGATATAAGTACAAATTTAATTTTTATTTTATTTTTAAAAAATGTGATATAATAAAAATCCTAACTCTATAATCTATTAACTTGCTAATAAGTCATTTTAAAATATTAAAAGAATGAATATAAACTTTATTAAAATTACATATTTACTTCAAAAAAATTAAACAAAAATCATTAATATTTACAATGGCATCCATTTCAAGGGCAATCCGTGTATAAAAAAATCTTTTCTAAAATCTCGTTCAAAAAAATAAATCATAGTCATTGACAGTTTCAATGTTCCTATTTGCGGGGTGTAGATGTGGCATGCACTTTCCATATTTAGAGCAGTGTAAAATAAATCGTACCCATTGTAAATTGTGTAATTAATCTGAGAAATTTTTAGAATTCAAAATAATTCGGATTACTTTAACTTTACATGCATAGTTCTTTGTAATTCATGTTTCTGGGAGAAATAATCTTAGATTGAGGTTGTGAAAACATTAATAAAGGTAAACCAGATTTGTTTAATATTTAATTCATTAATAAAGGTAAACCAAATTTGTTTAATATTTAATTCATTATGAAAATATATCTACAACACCCTTTTTGTAGTTGTTGTGTTTTAAAATCATGCATTTTCCTTAACAATCCAACAAACCCAATCTTTAATTAATGTCTGTATAGACTATTCAATGCTAGACTTTATGTATTACTGTGGTTATTTTTTATTGTACGGAGTGGTTAAAAAAACTTTAGAGTTTTGGTTTGTTATAATTGGATTTTGTAACGAGTCATGCATTTATGATATAGTGAATGAGATGGGCATTTAAGTATAGTGTAGATGTTTGGTTTATAAGTTTCAATTTTTAACAGTCTTTTATTTTGTAACAAAAATCATGCAACTATGCTAGATAAAATGAGATGGGAATTACAAAATACTATAGTGATTTGTTGAGTTTGGATCATAACAACCAGTGGTTTCTAGCAAAAGTCATAAATTTAAGGTGTAACAAAGAGATGGGTATTCAAGAATAGTCTGAATATTTGGTTTTGAAGTTCTGATTTTAATAGTCAATAGAGTGACAATGATGTCATCCACATAAAGTCAGAGATAATTCTTAAGAAAATCCATGCATTTATACTAAGATCTACATTGAAAAATACTGGGGATATGTGTAGAAGTTTGGTTCATATCAACTATCAAATTCTATTTAGAAAAAATTGTGCACATGTTATGAGAAATGAGATGAACACTTCCAAAGATTGCAAAAATTTGTTGAATTTTGGATCCTAAAAGTCATGTTTTGAAAATAATAATAAAAAACCAATATGTTCATGCAAAAATGCCAAACCCATTGAGGATTACTATAGAGATATTGTTTTAGAAGAGTGAGCTTCAACACCTATCAAGTGCACCTGCATTGGTTGTCAGTGTTTCATTAAGCAAAACACACATAATGAGGTCTACATTGAAGAAAATTAGATAGATATAGTTTACTAGAATGAACTTCAAAACCCAAATGCAATTGTATATGATGCAATAGTATTAGAGAAGCAATCATGGAATGTTTTGGAGAGACCAAATTGGTTAAATAATATTGCAAGTTTGTGCAGTCCTTGTTTATGCTACCTTGAAGTGTATGCAATATTAAACTTAAAAGTTTGTTGAATAATACTACAAGTTCATGTAATCCTTGTTTTATGGTTGTCTATTTTTTTTTGTTGAAGAATACTACAAGCTCTTGGTCCATGTTTTGGATTTTCTTGATGCACACAAAATAAAATTGTGGAGACCCAAGTTGTACAATCAGCAATTTTTTGTTGTCAATAATCTTTTAGAAATCTACGTGCACTCGATTATAGATGAAAATATAAAAGAATACAATAGTGGTGTGTTGTCGATTGCAAGAAATAAACCAGTGTACTGATGGATTTCCTATACTGAAATCAAAATAAGAAGAGGTAAACTGCAATGCTATAGTGTCATAAAGAAGGTATATTCTATTTATATAGACCTTCAACAATAGTTATATATCTAAGAAAAAATTATATTATTGTAATATTGTTGATATCATTAAACTTAAATATGTCATTTACAATATACAATCTCCATTTCAATCCATTATCCTATATGCAATTATCAACAATAGATTCAAAATAAAACTATATGCTTATGCTATGGTGAGATAGAACTCATCAAATTATCTTAAAAATTTGTTGCATCTGTCATTGAATAAAGCAATGATGTTTAGGATCTTTGAACTTGAAGCTCTAGTGTTCTATAAATTATCAACAAAAAAGAGTAAGAAATTGATGAAACTTCAAGTTGCAGATAAGCTTGATGATTGAGTGAAGATTAATTACCATGTCTATTCCATATTCAAAGCTACCTCAAAACATTATGTCCAGGATGGATACTTTAATTGGTTACTACAAGTGAACCTAAGGTACAAAGGTCTGTTAAAGTGAACCTAGAGGCAAAAAGTTATGTCCAGGATGACAACTTGAATTTATTACAAGGAACTTTGACAAGTGAACCTGAAGGATGAAAATAAAGAAACCCATGGACTATACTCTATTCAAGGCTCAAAACCTCTTTTCTGAATTGAAACAGATTATAAATGAATACATAATATCAAAATGAAAAGTCTTCAAATGATCAAAATTGATAGCATTCCCAATGAAGTTAATTTGTTACTAAGGTTGATAAAATTAGAAACACTCGTCCAAGCTACCTCCACAATAGATGTGGAAAACTAGGTTAAAAATTTGAGTACAATCCATAATAAATCAATAAAATAAGGAGACTAGAAATATTGTTATCTATTTGCAAACAAAATATGTGAGATCTAAAATGAAGGGTTGTTATAACTATTGTAAAAATCATGCTCTTTTTTGCCACAACCTTCCAAACCTAAGCAAGAATCATCATGGCTAAATAACATAAGACAAACTAATTATTTTTGAAACAAGGGTTTAACACACTATGACCAATGCAATAGAAGTTGACATCCATTTCATGGCCTACTATTTAGTCCCATTACAAGACTAAAAAAATGATGAAAATGAGATCAAACCATCAAGGGTTGACTGAGATTGAATATCAGGTACCAATATCCATTCCATATACATAGCTGCTATAAAATTTGGTAAAGGCTTCACATCCCATAATCGAGGGATTGAAATTGATTTGTTAATAAAAGCAATGGCTAGCAACCAACAATATTAACAACTAGGGGCTGAGATTAAACTATTATAGAAAATATGTCCTTTCTCTCACAACCTTCCAATCCTTACAAAAATCCTAATACTCACGATTTGGAAATCAAATTGATTAATATTGCAACAAGGTTCTACTATAGTACTACTATTCACAAAAGATACTGATATCCATCCATATCCAGTCCAACTATTAATAAATCCAAAGGAATAAGCATAACAAATTAGTGATATAACAAACATGGTACCCATAGTATTATCCCACAATTTGAGCATATGGTGTTCTCTTATTGGCATAAGAGGGATGTTTGTTAAATCCTAATTAATCCCATATTATCACAATTTAAATTATTATAGCAAGACATAGTGACCAAACAAGTGTATGTATACTCATTAACATACACACATACGCATACTTAAGTACATACATATGAAAAAATAAATACACACATAGAGACACATATATACATATGCATATGTGTATGCACAACACACACACATGCACACACATACACACATGTACACACACATACATAGACACATGTAGACATAGACATACACACAAACATACAAGCACACATACATATGTGTGCATACAAACATACACATAAATACACATACACCTACCCATACATATATACAAGGAGACACTTGGAGACCAAACACATAATGTACATGGGTTGTTCAGAGATGTGAGCCAGCCCAGGCTTAGGACCCAGATTGAGCCGATATGGGTATGTGGAGTCCAAGGGTAGAACATGGTAACTTGGTTCATGTGAAATAACCATGCTTACTATTCCCTTCATAAAACCCTCTTCCCATGTGAAATAAAATTTGGTAGATATTCTTCAGACTATTTACAATTACTTGTGAAACTATGTCATAGACCCTATTGCAAAGGTAATTGTCTATACACACCAAAGGAACTTACATCATGATTTTTTATTGTCAACACAAGAAAAATAGCATTATTTTTTTTTCAAGTTTTGGGAATTTTCTTCTTTGCTTGACTCTTAAATAGTTGCAACAACATTTACAATAAAATTTATTGGGAATCCATCTGAATCAGAGGACTTATCCAAATCAAAAGAAGAACTATTTGATGTACCTTTTCTTCAAAAATGGGGTTATTAAAAGCTTTTATCTGTGTCAAAGTTTATTCTCGAATGGATTACAAAAGGTATTCTTGATATTCAACCCATTGAATATTCTACTTGGATAAAATGTAAACAAATAGATCATTGCTTCTTTACTAATTTGTATGAATCGTGGATCTTCCATTTGGCTTGATGATTTTTGTGATATTATTAATGTTAACAAAAATAATAGATAATTCAAATTTTCAATATTGTATAGGAGTTGACTGCAATGCTAGGCGTTGAGAAATATATGCATTTATTTCTTTCATTTATTTATAATTGATTTATTAAAATATAAATAATATACTCAAATATAATTTTGAGTGAGTGTTGCAAACCTCCAATGTTTTAATCGCGAATATCAATTTTGATTCTTTACTATCAGTCTAGTTTGTTTGTGTTTACAATGGGGGTTTCTTTAACATTTTAACATGTATTTCTTGGAGATCTAACAATAAGTTCTCAAGTTAAAGAAATTAATAAAATTGACCTCGAATAGGTGAAAAAAATATTTTGAAAATGACAAAAACAATAAAACTCTCAAAAGCTTTGGAAAGGTCAAACAACATCTAACTAACAGTTTTGCAACCTTCCTACAAGTTACACAACAGTAAATCCATGTCCTCAAGAAAACCCAAGCAGTCCATAAAGAGATACTATATGCCCTGTAATCTTTTTTTTTATAAGAAAAACTATAAAATTTAATTTATTTTTTTTTTTAGCTTCAAAAAGATGTTAGTATTAACCCAACTGCTCACACTTTCATCATAGAAATGCATGTTAAACACATTGTCATTAAGGACATACCCTCTTGTGGTAGCAAAATTCAAATTAGGAGCTAACATAGAAAATTCAAAAAAATAAACCATTTGGTTGTTTCACTTTCATATGGAAATTACAAATCCAAAGAAGTGATTGTTTAAATAAATAAAAAATATCACAAACAAGTAATCCACCTAAGCTGATGTATCCAACACATAAAAACAACTAAGAAAACAATTATAAGTTTCATGCTCAAGTATGTTGTTCCCAAGATTTAGCAACATAATAGACATAAAGAATTATCTATGTATGATCAAGTAAAACAAAAGCATTCAATAAAGAAAGATCTACATATTTTATATCATGTTGGGTTTGTTCCATAAAAACGTAGCCAAGATATATCACTAATGTCTTCACTTTAAGAGTGTCAAAAAAGAGTAGTAATAATTGAAAATGTCATGTACAAAGATAAATTTGATGCAAATGATGCTTAATCTGATGAAAATGACACCTAAGTTGCTTACAATAGTAACATAACTGGCATATAGCTCCATAAATCTTCTATTAACAATTTGATCTGATTCTTTCTAGAATGAATGTTTTTTTCTCTTACACAAAAAAACTAACCATGAATGTAAGTGATCAAATTGTATTCAACCATTACAGTAATATGAATTCCAACACTATGTATATATCACAAAATACTCCAAAATACACAAAAAACTATTCTCAAGCACATTTAATTTGAAGATTGCACTAGTGTAGGTCTCATAAATATCAACCATCAAACCCTGGATATACCTATTTTCAAGCATTTTATATGAAGACTGAACCAATGTATATCTTGTAACAAATCATCTCATTATGAGAAGCAAAATGACTAATACAAAGGAAATAAGTCAAAATGTAATTACACTCTCACTTGAATTATGTTATTTCCAAGATCCAGAGACACAAGTATCACAATGTATGGTTTTCTTCTCTTGCTTCTAACACAAAGAAATTGAAATGAACGAAAGTAACAAAATGGTATTTAGGAAAAATCATAACATATATTCAAACCTTATGCATATTAAAATGGCAACATGAGTTAATATTTGATTTAATACAAAATCTAAAGTATTGGTTGGCTTTAACTAGAGAGATATATCTCAACCATAGCATCTAAGCCACATAAGAGATGCCTCATGATGGTGCCATCTAAGCTGCAAATTACCTCCCAATCGTAGCATCTACCACACAAACGAAAAACTAATTAATTGTGGCATCTAGGCCATAAAAGACCTAGATCTACCTCTTAGTAGGGTATCTACACCACATAATAGATACCTCTCAGTCCTTAACATTTATGCATAGAAGATATCCATCTTGGTAATTGAACCCTTATTGAATCCTAACCCTAATTAAACCCTAATCTTAACCCTAACCCTAATTATAAAACTAATAGTAATTCTAATTGTAACCCTAATCCAAACCCTAATTTTAACCATAATATTAATTAGGATTAAGGTTCAATTAGGGTTAGAGAATTTATCCACAATCATAACCCTAACCCAATTTTTTATCTTACAACCATATTTAACCCTATCCCCGATCTTAACCCTAACAATACCTAAATTTAAACATAACCCTAACTTTAACTCTTATTAAATCGTAACCTAAACTTAACCCTAATTAAACCCAATCATTAACAATACAATAATAATTAACATAATACAGTAATATTAATATAATCAATAATATATAATAATATAATAAAAAAATAATGATAAAAAAATAATAAAAAATAATATAATAACATTAATATAATATAATATAGTAATACAAATATAATAATCATAATACAATATAATAATTTAATATTTATTAATATAATATTAAGAATAATATAATAATTATAAATTAATAATAATATAATAATAAGAATAGTATAATACTAATATTATTAATAATATACTATTACATATAATAATATATGATAAAAATATAATTATAAAATAATAATATAATAACATTCATATAATAATAACAAAACAATAATAAAATATTAGTATAATATAGTTATAAAATTATATCATTAATATTAATAAAAGTATAAAAAATTATAAAAATAATAATACAAACTCTCTTTTTTTTGGGACAAAACACTACCAGAGAGGGTAGTACTCTTTCCATTGAATTTGAAAAGGAGAAATTTCAACACAGAATAGTCCTTTTGAAGGAGACATTGAGATAATGATTCAACCTCCTCTGCAACACTTCTCTCCCAAAGCACCTGCTGACAGCCGACATTTCCATAGCACCAAACCCTCCTTCTGAACCGATGGGCCAGAATACGGAAACACTGTCGCCATGCCCGAGAAAAACCATTTCCTGCTATAGGGACGAAACTTACCTGTTATGTTTCTTTGGGTTACCTGGGCACGAGCGATCACGTCTTATAACATGCACAAAAGAGACCCCGCAAACTCACCATCAGATAATGTTTATTCTAATTTAGACTTGTTGAATATACTCTGCCAGGTGAACGTTTGAACCGCCCTGCCAGTCTCCTATATTATTTAAAGCACAGACTGGCATTACCTGATCAATTCCTTCATTTTCCAGTAGATCTTCCAATTTATTAGCCTCCTTGAAGATGTGTCGAAACCTATAGTTACCTACACAAGCCAAAAATGAGGTGGACAGAGCCACGCAAGATTGCAATTTCCAATTTAAAGCTTTTTGTGAACTGAATGCCCTGACAATCAATTTTGAATCCCCTTCTAAATCTATATTTGTTAATTTCTTATCTGCGCAAAATTTCATACCTTCTAGCAGCCCTACCGCCTCTGCCTCATTATTAGTACTGAATGGCAATTTTAAAGATGCTGCCCAGACCACTTCTCCTAATTCATCTCTAATTACAAAACCGGTCCCCGAGGGGCCCGGGTTGCCTCTCGAGGTGCCATCAAAATTTAATTTGAGCCTCCCCTTCGGGGGCAACTCCCACTTGGCTTTTGCTCTTTGAGATTTGTTTTTCATTAAAGAGCCACTAAGAGGCTTTATCCATTGCCATTCCTTTAGCATTTGCTCATCCCGTGAAGAGAAATACCTATACTGCTTATTTGTTGCTTTAGAGTTAAAATGTTTGCTTACGCTACTTTCTATTTTGTTTATTACTTGATTGACAAGAATCATCTTTTCTTTGAAGATTCGAGAGTTTCTCTCGAGCCAAAGATGCCATATGATCAAAGGAGGCACTTCCCTCCAAAGCCCTGCCAGAGCCGAACCTTTGCCTAACTGAGGCCATGCTTCAAAAACTTCGTTAATACTACCTTGCAGCAGACCTTGCCAATGCAACTTATTGCAAAAATGATTCCAACAAATTTGAGCAAATTCACATCTTACCAAAAGGTGGTATGTTGATTCCTCATCCTGCATACAGAGAGGGCATCTAAAAGGACCATTGAAACCTAATATGCATAATCTTTCACCTATCAAGACTTTTCCATGTAGGATGGTCCAAGAAAATGCGCCCGCCTTTGGCAGAACAAACCTATCCCAACACAATTTACTCAGCCATCCACCATGATTCTGAATCTGAGTTAGAACATCATACCCAACCTTAACCGAATAGTTTCCAAACTTTGCCGCACACCATCATATTTTGTCTGGCTTTGTTGTGAAGAATATCCTTCTCTTAGCAAGCTCTTCTTTGAGCACCCCCCTTGATGCCTCATCCAGCATGTTCAAACTTTTTCCACTTGAATTCTAACCTCCCAAACTTGTCCTCCAATATCACATAATCCCGCACTCGAGAACCAATTTCTGCTAACACTTGACCTGATACTTCCTCCAAACCTGGAAATGTGATGAGTGGAACGTATCCTTTCCAAGAGTCCTCCCAAAAGGACACCTTACAACCATCCCCAATAGACCAAGTCAAATGGTTCGTTATCAAGGGTCTGCTTTCTAGAATGAAATTCTAGATTGCAGAGCCTTTTCTTGATTAACAATTGTTAGGATTCTCTCCTCCATATTGTCCAAATATTTTGCTCTTAAGAGCCTTCCCCATTGTGTATCTAGCTGAGCATATATATTCCACACCAACTTCGCCCCAAGGGCTCTGTTTTGCAATCTCAGGTCTTTTATCCCTGCACCACCAAACTCCTTTGGACGTTGCACCTTATCCCAACCCACAAGAGGTATTTTGTGATGTTCTCGGGCTTCGTCCCAAAGGAGATTCCTTTGGATTTCCACCATTCTCTGTGATGCCTTTTTTGTTAGGGCCAAACAACCCATCATATAGATTGGAATAGCCACTATCACTGCTTTAACTACAGTTACTCTACCTGCTAGAGTCAACTAGTGCCTGTGCCAATTGCCAATCTTATCCTTGCTTTTACGAATGGTTTCCTCCCATAAGGCAGTATTGGCTTGTCCCACAAAAAGTGGAATTCCCAAATATGTCGCTGGGAGGGTATCTTTTTTGAAACCTAGTATAGATAGGATCTCCCTTTGGGTTCTTTTCCCTACATTGAAAAAGAAAATGCTTGATTTTTCCTCATTTACATGTTGACCATATTCCGTGGCGAATAAATCAATTGCATTCCTTATTACACCCCCTTCTTCTGGTGAACCAACTCCATATAATAGAGTGTCATCCGCGAAAAGGTGATGAGAGATCGTAGGGAAGGTGAGAGAAACTTTAACACCTTGCCAACTACGAGACTCAAACATATTTGCTATGTGACGGCTGAAAGCATCATCTAAAATGACAAAAAGAAAGGGTGATATTTGGTCCCCCTAACGAAGTCCCCTACTGCCTTGGAAAAAACCACATTGTACTGCATTAATAAGCATCAAGTATCTTGGAGATGAAATACAGTTAAAAATCCATTTCAACCATTTTCCCTTGAAACCTAATTTCTCCATGACTTTTAACAGAAAGCACCATTGTACCCTATCATACGCTTTGCTCAAATCCAATTTAATGATCATACCTCCTTTGGTTAGAGGATTTGAGTGAGTGCATCACTTCATGGGCTATCACAATTTCGTATGTTATACTCCTTCCCGATACAAATCCACTTTGCTCTTTTTTTATTATCCTTGGCAGGATCCTTTTTAGCCTGCTCGCTACAACCTTTGTAATGATTTTATAAATTGAGTTACAAAGGGAAATCGGCTTGTAGTCTAAAAATTCTTCACATGCATCCTTTTTTGGAATCAAGACAATATTTGTATTGCTAAAGTCCTTCAGCATTGCACCCTTCCTTCGAGACTCCTCTACCACTGTTGTCATCTCATCACCCATAAAATCCTAACAGGATTGGTAAAACAAGGCGTTGAAACTATCTGGCCTAGGGGTTTTCTCTGGTTGCAACTGAAAAGTAGCCATCTTGACTTCTTCTTTCGTGATATGATCCAACAACATTTTGTTGTCCTCTTCTGACACCACTTCTTGAATATTTTGTAAGAGACTATAGTTTAGAGAATCGGACAAATCTTGAGCCCCAAGGAGATCCTCAAAATACTCTACAGCCAGCCTTTGAATGTGTTCTTCCTCTTGCACGATGTTACCTTTTGAGTCTTTTACTTGCATGATTGTTTTCTAGATTCTTCTTATTTTCGTTGTGTTGTGGAAAAAGCTTGTGTTCAGGTCACCTTCTTTCAGCTAGCTTTCTCTCGACCTTGTTTTCCAATATATTTCTTCACGCATCAAAATCTCATTATATTCGGCCATCAGTTTCCTCTTTGCTTCAAATTCCTCCTCCTTCATCCCATTTTTTAGTACCTTCTCTCCTAGAGACTCTATTTTCGCCTCTAATCTGGTTTTTTCTTCAAAGACATTTTTGAAGATGTTTACATTCCAGTCTTTAAGTTTCGCTTTCATCCTTAGCAATTTCTTATGGAAAACATACATCCTTGTTCCTATGATTTGCAATGGTTCATTCCACCACTGCCTCATTTGGTCCACTAGTCCTTCCTTACGAAGCCACATCTTCTCGAACTTGAATTGCCCTTTGACAGGTTTTGCATTTAAACTCAAAACTAATTCCACTGGAAAATGGTCCGATATGGAAATCGGTCTTATCATTGCCTTAGGAGGAGTGTTTTCCTTTAGTCAGTCATCTGACATAAGGAATTTGTCAAGGTGCTCCGCAATGTTCGTAAAACCTTTCCTCCGATTGGTCCATGTAAAGGTGTCATTGCCTGTTTTGATATCAAATAAACAATTTGATTGTACGAAATTTACAAAATCTCTTTGGGATTGTGCCACCCGTTTGCATCCTCCATTCTTTTTGCTTAGATCAAGTATGGCGTTAAAATATCCCCCCAAAATTTCCTTATTTTTTGTTAGGATTGCACTTATTTCCTTCCAGACTTGAGTTTTTTCATCAGTTTTCATTGGACCATACACATTAAAGATTGAAAAAATAAAATTTAAAGAAAGCAATTTTACCTCCAATTTCATCTAATTTGAATTTGATGCCACCACTTCCACATCTATATTCAAGGGATTGCTCAAGACACCTAATCCTCTAGACGCCCTTGACGCATCTACAAATTCACCTCTCCATTTCTTGCAAGATTTTATAAATCTTTCTTTTTCACCTCCTTCTAGTTTCGTCTCTTGAAGGAGCACCAAATCTACTCTTTGAACTTCTAACTGGCGATGCACCAGTCGCCTCTTGTTAGGGGATTTTAGGCCCCTAATGTTCCAGGTTAGGACCTTCATCTTAGTCCAAGGGAGGCCTTTCCTCCCTTGGAACTCATCATGTAGGTTTTGATCAGAGGTTGTTTCCCTTTCAGCACCTCCTCCTCCCGTTTTTGTTTGTTGGTTTTCCTTCCCACCCTGCCTGTTGAAATCGCTTTCACCGATTGGACAATATGCATTTCTTCTAATATATCAATGTCGTCTTCCTCTCCTTGGGACAAGGAATCTGCTTGGGCCTCCCTTAACCATTCTTCGGCATAATGAATCAATTGGAGGTTCGAAGCCATAGAGTTTCCACAATCTGCCATCTCGCCTTCTTCACTTCGATTTTCTTGGGGATCTGATATATTTGGGTTGGAGTTTGCACTACCAGTGCCCATTCTCTTGATTTGGCTTCTTCTTCATTTTCCTCTTTAATTAGTGATTCCTTTGCCTTATTAGCTTGTTTTCGTCTCCAGATTCTTTTGGTTTTCTTTGGAAGGCGTTTACAATTGTTCACATTGTGATTTCTTCTTCTATAATTTAAGCAGAAGGAGACTGATTCTTCTATCTCTAATGATTTTTACCATTCATTCATGCCATTAATCAGAGTTATCTCTTTTGGAATATCATGTATTGCGAGAATTTTTATCCTTGCATAAATTAAGGATTCGCTATTCCTTAGATCTACTTCCACTGTTACTCCCAAAACTTCACCAATCTTGGAGAGGCATTTGCCCGACCAGTACTCATAAGCCAAGTTATAAAGCCTCAGCCATGTTGGGCCATCCCTTGGATTACATTTCAAGGGGTTGAAATTCTTCTCCCATTGTTGCAGATAGAGATGTGATTTACCATTCTTCTAGTCCATTCTATTAACAATCTTCTCCCTCTGATCTTCATTCGCCAGAACCGCCACAAAAAATCCTCTTGGCATAAAGTTTATTATTGGATCAACATTCCAATTCTCAATCACCCATGCTCCAATCTCTTTCCTGGAGAAACGTTTTCCCAGAAACCACCCTATAATCGCTGTCTTCATAAAAACCTCTACATCTAGTTTGACAATTTATGTGAGATTTATTTTTATGTGAACACCTTTCCTTTCTCCTTTCGCTGCCAAATGACTGTGAATGTTTCCTTGGTTATTCCCATTGGGATCTTCGGTCTTCTCTGCAACCTCACCATCTTCCGCCATCACCCTCATCTTTCCTACCAATAATAATACAAACTTTTAATCTAATCCAATTATTAATAATACAATACTAAATACAATAATTTTAATATAATATTTTATAAAGTAATAATAATATCATTTACAATTCATTTCATGTCTTATTAATTTTTTTTTAGTTGGAATATAAATAAACACCTCCATAATGATAATTTCAACACATATTATATTATATTATAATATACTTCATTAATATAATATAATAATAATTAAATTTATTATTATAAATATGCTAACAATAACAATAAATATAATAATGTGAAATTCAATAAATTCATTTATACTTAAAATAAACTCTTGGAAAAGATATATCTCTCCATGTTATTTATATAGATTATTTAATAAGATAGATAAGCTATTTCAAACACAATATAGACTAAAAAATGATCCTAATATTTTTTTATATTTGTAAAATGGTATTTAATTAGATTACATAAATTGTAGCACTCCTCCAGTTTACTATGCTGTTAGACAATGTGTTAATTTTGATAGACTTAGATTCTTTGTTATGGTTTTATGATCGCTGCCTTTAGAGCGATGTGGATTTTATACTGTGACGAGATGATGCACTAATGGATGTTATGTTTCATGTTATGCTTTTGATTAACATAGTTGCTAATTTTGATATATGCTTATTTGTTGATTAACGATGCTTTACTTTCATCAGTCTTGATGTGACTGTATAGGTGAAGGGGACGAGATTACATCACTCGCATGCAAGCGCTCTGTGATTCCGCGATTTCTCTTCATGGTGTGTCTGCTAAGTTTTATGCATGTTTGACATTCGTCTTGATTACAGGATTGCAGGTACAAGACATCGTCTCCACCTGGCTTCACAGGTTTGAGCGTGTCCATATCCCAATGGTATTGTTGATTGGGAGATAGTAACAGGATTTCCTTGTCAAATCACAACCCTGTCATAGTGTGTCGTCAGTTTGTATCTGATTTGTTGTTGAGTCATGTCGTCTTTGATGTTTTGATAATTTATTATCGGTGGAAATTATATGTGAAAATTAATGATTGTATGTTTTAAATGTTATTTATGTATTTTAGATTAAAATGGTTAAAAACTTTAATTTAATTTAATTAATTAAATTTAATTTATGTGATAAGGTAATTTAATCCTCGTGGTTAAATTTATTTTATTAAGTAAATAAACTAATTAATTAAATTTATTTTGTTGAGTAAATAAATAAATTAATTAAACTTATTTTGTTGAGTAAATAAATTAAATAATTAAAGTTATTTTGAAAAGTGCATAAAGTAAAAGATTTAAATTTATTTGAAATGAAATTTTGTTTTAAATTATTTAAAAACAAAATATCTTGTGAATACATGAGAAAATATCTTTGGTGGTTGAAAGAGAGATATTTGTAAAATTTTGACTAAGTGTTGAGGAAATGAATGGAGAAATTTATTTTTTTGGAAAAAGAAAATATCTTGGATTTTGGTTGCTAAAATAGAGGAAGGTTTTCTCTGTATTAGATATATTTTTTTTTGAATTTGGAAGTGGAGATTTTGGAAGAAATTCTGGAAAATTTGATTTTGCAGGGAAGCTCAACTCGAGTTCTCATTTTCTTCAAGCTTCAAAAACAGGTTCCTTTAATTGCTTTATTTTGTTTAGAAGCTTTGAATTTTTTTGAAAGGATGTTTTAATGCTTGTTGTGAATTTTTGAAAATGTTGTCTATAAACAAATTTGAAAACCTCTGTGTTTGGAGTTGGAATTTTTCATTACAATTTAGAAATTGAAATTAAGAATTTGTGCTGGAAAATGAAGTTATTTCTGTAGAAAATTTGCCCAATTTGACTGTAAAATGGAAGTTTTTATGTATATATATATATATATATATATATTCTGTTAATATATATACATATACACATATATTTTACTTATATAAATTTTGTATGCTGAGAAATTTTTCTGAAAAAAAATTATATTAAAGAAAATTTGTCAAAAAAAAAAAATTGTTCTTGAAATTACTAAAAGGGGATTTTTTTAATTTAAAAAAAAAACAAAGGGAAGGTCAGGACAACCCCTCATATAGGAGGAAGGCCACCACACATACCCCAAAGGGGAGGCTGAGGTAGCCAACTCCCCTTCATTCCCATGAACTTTACTTTAAAAAAAAAAATTATATATATTTTATATATATATATATATGTTTTGATTTTATTTATATTATTTGTTTTTTAATAGAAATTAAATTTGTATGTATATATATATATATATATATATATATATATATATATATATATATATATATATATATATATATATATTTTAACGAGGGGAATCTGCAACGGCCCCCCATATAACCCCCCACCGCCGGTAAACTTTTTACCGTGACCGGCAGTGCTGGCGGGACACACCAACCGGTACCACGGGAGTGCCGGAGAGTCGAACCCATGGTGGGCGCCCTGCTACAGGGAACACCTTAACCAACTGAGCTAGGACCGGCGCCCCAATTTGTGGGAAAATATTAATGCGAATATTATTTTTATATTTGATGCAAGCAAGTGCACATTTAATATTAATTTGTTTACAAAAGGATCAAATTAGAAAAGTTGACTTTTACTATTAGTTGAATCGAGGAAAATGGAATTAAACTATTAGTTTTAAATTCCTTAATTTTGCAAATGTAATTTTATTTACTTTGGGTATTTGCAAACGATGTATTATTGAATTATTTGGATTTAGGAAATCCCAAAGTTAGATTAATATGTTGCCTGAAATTGTTCTTTTAAAGTTGTGTTTTCTCTCATTCTCGTTGTTGGGTAAATTGAGTTATTGTTTTTGTAAGACTTCCAGAGGTGTTTTCTTGAGATGATGTTGTGTCTCATGTGATTGTTATTGTTTAACTTGGGTAGTGCACATGGTATTTTATCAAAAATGGTCACTTGGTTCTATGAATAGGTTGTGTTGTATATTGTTATTGAGTTGGTATTTGTAATTGGTTATGTGCACCTGGTTTACCCTCTGTTGGCGGAATTGATCCCTTAGGTTGTTAATAGGGGAGTGGCTTTTCATGAGGGCCGACACACAAAGTGGTGTCAGGATAACTCATGTAGAGTTAGCTTAATAAGTGATAACTTAATTAAATATGTTAGAGAAAAAAGGGTAGTTTAAACACTTAACTTTTGTTAATGCCTCGCTCATGGACTCAAGGGCTAGTATAGACTTGGGATGAGACAAGAAGGCCTGGAATGGCATGATCGATATCTTGTTTCTTGGAAAGATAATCGATTCTGCATTGGATTGCATGTGGGGCCGAGTTTCGTAAGAGGTCACCAAGGTAACCCAAGATGGGGGCCAAAGCCTAGGAAGATTCGCCAGGGTGACCCATGCAACTTTGTGATGACACTCCTCCTATTAAAACCGTGAGTCAGTTTGTTGTATTGTGCAATTGATCATTGTTATTTGGAAGCATTGTAACCATTTTGTAAGTTTTGTACTTGTGTGGTTTAATATTGTTTTTCCCTATGTCTAGAGGTTGTAGGTTTTCCTAGGAAGTTCTTTTACTATCTCCTAGCATGGGGGTTGGTCCTTCGGGTACCACATGGTTGGGTGGAACATGCACCTTACACCGTTCGGTCCCCAGTTCTTGTTCGTGATGACGAGTACTTCATGATTGGAAAGCTCGTGTGTACCAATGAATTTGTAATTCTATCATGTTCTCACTTGTATATGTTGGATACCTTGTAATTTGTAATTGTATCACTCCTCAATTGTATTCAAGGAGAATCTTTGTAATTTGTAATTATAACATTTTTGTATAAACTATCTCATTTGGAAATGAGAGTTGTAATTGTAATATTGAATGGATGCAATGTATGGATGGATTATTATTGTACTTTATATTTTATGTGATGTATTTTAATGTTAATAAATATATGATCTTTAATTCACGAGTAATAATTTTATGTTATGTTTAGTAACTTTTGTCAGTAATGGGAATTGTAAATAGCGTTGTCATGTACCTTAGAGAATGTATATGTAAGTGTAGTTTACTTTACTTGTTTTATTATATTTAAAAAAATAAAAATAAAAATTGTTTGCTTTCGTTATTTGTGTGACATTTTCTAGGGTTTCGTGGTAGGCGTTACATAAATGCTTAACTATTTTGACTTTCAATTTACCAAGGATAAATGACACAATTGCTAGTTGGAATATTATTTTAAGAGTAATTATATTACATAAAATAATTATTCTAAATTGTAAAATTGTATTAATATTTTTTGATTGATTGAACATTTAATTTAATATTTAACTAGAATAACTTGACTATAAATTAATTTATTAATTTCATATGTGCAATAACAAATGCATAGAATTTATTAATTTAATTGTATCATATATTTAACAATGCATAGAATATTATTTTAAGAGTAATTATATTACATAAAATAATTATTCTAAATTGTAAAATTGTATTAATATTTTTTGATTGATTCAACATTTAATTTAATATTTAACTAGAATAACTTGACTATAAATTAATTTATTAATTTCATATGTGCAATAACAAATATCATAAATACATTATACATGCCAATTTGAAATTATTTTGTTTGAGTTAATTTATTTTACTTTACAAATTGATTTTATTTTTCATATACATAATAAATTCAATTATCTAAAACACATTTAAATATCACTTTCAAACCTGGCAATAAATAATTATATAATTTTATTTTTTTTGAATTCATCTATCAAAAAATACATTTAAATGTGAATTTGAGCTACAAATAATTATATAAAATTAAAAATAGTTCATCCTTTAAATTCATCTATTAAATCACATTTAAACATCAATTTAAAACCTAGGGAAAAATAATTATATAAAATTAAAAATAATTTAATCCTTAAATTCATCTATCTAAAAACATATTTAAATATCAATTTCAAATTTAACTAGAAATAATCATATAGAATATAAAACTAATTTTATCCTGAATAAAAAATGAAATATTTTTTTATTATTTAAGGCAAGTATTAATAATATTATATTATATTTAATTGTTATTGTAATATGTTTGAATACAACTTCATTTAACATGTACTCAAAACCCCAATCAAACATTGTTAGCTTCATAAATAAAAATAGTCATCATAAATATAAATAAAAAATCATTTATAAAAGTCAAATAAAATTTAGAAATTAAAAAACATACAAATGCTCACTAATAAAATTGGATCTCTCCATACATGTATAAAATTGGAAGCTCTCCAATCACCTGTAAAACACACAAATTATGTATCTTGAAATATACTAGCAATCACACCTTAGTGTGCAATGGGTACACCGAAGAAGTGTGGAAGGCCAGTTAGGATAAATTATGGTATATTTTTTTGCATATATTTATGAAAAACATGAGGTCAATTGGTAGGCCATTTAGTAAATGATGTTGTTTGTGCAACAAAGGTCTCAATAGAGAAGTGGTATCTTCAAATCAACTATGCATCCACTTATAGGGATTCAAACATGATTGAACTAAAACCTCTAAATTAGGAAGATAATCAGGCTCCATTACCAATAGGCTCATTTTATGTTTACAATAAGGAGAGGGAGAGAGAGAGGGAGAGATATGGATAGAAAGAGGGAGAGATAAATGGGGAAGAGCAAGAGAGAGAGAGGTGTAAGGAGATAGAGATGGAGTGGAACATAGAGATGGAGATGGAGATGGAGATGGAGATGGAGATGGAGAGGAGAGAAGGAGAGGGAGATATGGATAGATAGAGATGGAAGAGATGAATATATAGAGAGGGAGAGAGAGAAAGGTAGAGATGGAGATAAGAAGTGATGTATAGAGATATGGAGATATATAGAGAGATAAAGATAGAAGGAGAGATGGAAGAAGAAATATGGAGAGATAGAGATAGAGTGGAAAAGAGAGATAAGAAGAGGGAGAGAGAGAGAGTTGGATAGATAGAGTGAGGGAATGATGTCTAGAGATAATAGAGTGAGAGAGGAAGAGGAGACAGATAGATAACTCAAGATATAGGTAGAGTGAAGGATAAAGATAGAGATAGAGAGGGAGACATAGAGAGATATAGAGGAAGAGGGAGAGGGAGATATAAAGAGATATGGATGGTGAAATAAAGTGATAGAGAGATAGAGATATAAGGAGATATAGAGAGAGGAGGAGGCAGAGAGAGATAAAGAGAGGAAAATAAGAGACAGATAAACAGACATGGAGAGAGAAATAGGAGACAGAGGAGATAATAGGAGAGGAGATGGATGGGAAGATAGATAGAGATATATAAGAAGATAAAGGAGAGGGATGAGATAGATAGGGATAGGAGGTGAAGGGAGGGGGAGAGGATAGAGGAAGGAGGAGAGAGAGGAAGAAGAGAGGGAAGAAGAAGGGATAAGGAAAGAAGAGAGAGGGGGAGATATAGCTCAACATATATAGAGGGAGAGGGAGAGACATAGAAAGAGGGTGATATAGAGAGATAGAGGGGGGATAGTGAAAGAGATGGAGAGATAGAGATAGAGTTAGAGAAAGATATGTTTAGAAAGAGATAAAGAGGAGTGAGAGGGAGATAAAGAGAGAGAAATAGAGTTAGAGATATAGATTAGGGGAGATGGATGGAGAGATGAAGTGAATGATAGAGAGGGGGGAGAGGGAGAGATATCTCAATAGACATAGAGGGGAAGAGGGAGTGACATAGATAGAGGGAGATATAGAGAGATAGAGAGCGATAGGGAGAGATATATCAATCAACCTCCCTATATCTCTATCTATTCATCTTTATCTATCTCTCTACCACTCTCTTTATATCTCTTTGTCTACCTCCCCATCTCTATGTTTCTCATTATATCCCGTTATATATCTTTTCCTTCCTCTATTTCTCTTTGTCTCTCTATCTCCTTGTCTTTATGTCACTTTAACTCTCTATATTTTTTTCATATATTTGTGTAGTACACGAGGTCATTTGGTAAGCTATTTAGGAAATGATGTTGTTTATTCAACAAAGGTCTCGATGGAGAAGTGATAACTTCAAATCGACTATGCATCCACTTATAGGGATCCAAACATGATTGAAACAAAACCTCTAAATCAAGAAGATACTTAGGCTCACCTTATGTTTGCAAGAGGGAGGGAAGGAGAGGGAGTGAGGGAGAGATGGGGATATAACAAGGGATAGATAGATGGGGGAAGAGAAAGAGAGGGAGGTAAGGAGACAGAGATAAAGAGGAAGATATGGATAGAGATGGAGATGGAGGTGGACAAGGAGAGGGATACAAAGATAAGGAGAGGGAGGAGAGAGGGATAGCTAGAGATGGAAGAGACAAATATATATAGAGGGACAAAGAGGGAGAGAGGGAGAGATATAGGATAGGAAAAATAAGAGAGAGAGGGGGTAAGGAGATAGAGATAGAGATGGAGGTGGAGATGGAGAGAAGGGGAGGGAGAGATATAGGGGTAGAGAGAGATGGAGAGATAGAAGAATAAATATGGAGATAAAGATAAAGAGAGAGAAAGAAGTAGAGATATAAAAAGAGGGAGTGATATGGAGAGAGGGAGAGATAGTGAGGGATATATAGAGAGTAAGAGAGATGGAGGAAGACATTGAGTGAATAAGAGAGAGAGATAAAGATAACAAGATATAGATAGAGATGGAGAGAGAGATAGAAAGATAGAGATAGGGGGCAAGAGAGATTAACGAGGTGATAGAGACAAGTAATAGAGAGGGAGAGAGAGGGCGAAGAGATAGAGAGATAAAAATAGAGATAGGGAGGGATAAACAGGGAGTGTGTCCCTCCTCATTCTCTCTCCTTTCTACTTTCTCTTCATCTCTACCTCTCTTTCAATTTCTAGATTAAAAATATATTAGATATATATTCATTCCATATTATATTATATTTATTCCATGTAACATTATATTTAAGATAATTCAAATATAATTTTATATGTAAAATAAATACATAATTAAATAACATATATGTAAATATTAATATATAATGTTTTAATAAAAAAATAATTTTATAATAAACTTAATATCATTTTAAAAAATATGTCGTAATTTACATTATATAGAATATAATAATGAAATAAATTCATTACATATTATATTATATTTAATTAATTTATAAAATATAAAATAATACATATAATTTTACATATAAAATAAATACATAAATAAATAATATATAAATAGATATTTAATATTTGATATATCAATAAAAAATTAATTTTGTAATAATAAAATATTATTTAAAAAATATATTAAATAAAGATGTCCTAATGTTAAAATCTTGCCCGTAATTTTCATTTTAATAAACATTCTTTAAAACCCTCGTCGAAACCTTATTTTCAGTCCGTAACTCGCGAGATTGGAGAAGTGAACCGAGCAGAGTTTGGAGGAGGAAAACCAAAACGGCAGGGACAGCGGGAAAAAACGGCGAAAAGCAGTCGAACAAATGGTAAAAAAGATGAACGGCTGAGATCCGTTCAATCGTCTTGCATTGATACGGATGCCAGGAAAGCCGTTGATTTAAAGATTTTGCTGAAGACATTTCATATAAGGGAACGCATTCGGCGTAACTAGCGAGATTTGCTAAAGTTCAAATGCTTTGTTTTCCACCTGGCGCTAAGAAATAATATGAACCTGCAGAACATTCTTGTCCGCCATGGAAGAAAAGGGCGCAGCCATTGTCAAATTTGAAGCCTTCCAGCGCTTGTTCTCTACAATCCTGCTGCCTTGGAATTTTCCGTTCCATATTAATACATTTATTTGATTCCGCTTATGAAAATACAATTAATCACAGATTAAATGAAAGAATACAAAGGAGCTAACCCAAGCCTTAAGATGTCTCTCTCTCCATCTCCGTTCACACAGAGGCGTAGGTCCGTGTAAGTAATTTTTTCATATTTTCAGAACATCAATCTACAATTTGCTGAATTGTTCATTATTTAAGTTTTGATAATTTCATGCATATAAACCCTAATAAGCTTATGTGCTGCATTACTATTTTTCAGCAAGATTGTCTATATGGGCTTGTGTTTCCCCTAGAAAAGTTTCAGGACAATTACCTTAGCAGATTGTGAGAAATACCCTCTAAAATAATTCACCGACAAGACAAACCTGTTAATATTTTTATTTTATTTTATGTATAAACTCTTCTGTACACACAATTCCAGGAAATACCCGAGTTAGAAACAACTGAAGTCATATGTTGATAGCCTGTGAATTGGTTGAGGAAATTTCCTATGGTGAAAATTAGTTTGAAATACAAGAATAAATACAAGGCTGCGAACTGTTTGACGAAATAATTGAAGTAAGATTTTTTGAAGAATTGAATAAAATTATTGCAAAAGAATTGTTTAATAAAATAATCGCAAGAGTTGTTTGTATATACAACTTACAGATGCTTGAGAATTGTTTGTTAAACTTTCTAAAGCAAAACCATCAGCACAAATACGGAGTTCATAAAATGCTGCCACTTGTCACAATTTCCAGGCTCAACAAGACACACAAACTCTTTGATCAAGGCATTTAATTCTCATTTGTAGAGAATTCAGACTAGAATATTCAAGGACATGATTTATCTTGGGATTTGCCTTTGTAAAATCAGGATACAATTGGATGTGTATTTAGCAAGCAGGGCAATCAGATTGGATTTGAACTCTGACAAAACAAGCGAACAACTGCATGCAATTTCCTGTTGCCAATGGGTTTCTTCGTTATTGGGATTGAGTCTTCATTAAATCCTGGTATGCACCGTGCTTGGGTTAATCATCTCTGCAATCAGCATGACACTTGTCATAGTCTCATTAAATTTTCAACTGCCACATGCAAACTTAGCCAGTCAAGAATTGCCAAGTCAAATCTTTGTTTGTATGTCATCGCTCAATATCCATATTCTTCCTGATTGCCTTGACCTACACAAGACATAGGCATATTGAATCTGCAGCTATCTACTCTCAACTCGCCACCAGATTTGGTTCTTGTAGACTCAGCTTTCAAGTTCATGGCATTCATCTTTTGAAAATCTAAGGGCTCAACAATTATAAAACATTACTGGGCGGCTTTAAATAACTTTTATCTAGTCCGTGTCCTGTGCCTACCAGATAACTTACATTCAGATACACATGGCATCCATCATCTCCCAAGCAAACTCAGACAAGCCTGACCAATCCTAGAGGGGTTTGAAGGACCAATAAAAATTGCTCCAAGAACACCATGTGTCCAATGTCGTTCACATCCAGGCTCGAGTGTAATTGACTACAAATAAAACAATTTAATCCAGGCATGCGATGTTGACATCGCTGGACTTGAAAAAACCACTCAATTGCAATATATAGGGGAAGCTGGGTCTGCCAAAGGCAAAGCTTTGAATACTCCGGGTGTGAGTTACTGACAGAATTGTCATAAAGCACATTCAGGTCCACAAATAGTGATGTTACAAATTTCAAATCTGGTTGCCCGGACTTGAAGCTACCTGTGAACTACATTTGATATGAGACTCAGTTCTACAAGGAATAAGAGAAGCATGCCACTTGAAACACGGATACGAGGGCTTGCATATATCTTGATACATAATGGATTCAGATCTGCAGATTTGCAAAAGAGCATTGGACTTCAAACCGCTTTTGGACTTTAGACTATCGCTCAACCACAATGGAAAAAATGCTTGGGTTTGTCTCGGTGCTGAAGTTGAAAACCAATGAACTCATGGACACAAGCATGTGAATGTGACACAGCATATAACACTCTTGGGTCTTGAAAGCGTGGGAAAAGTCATGAGGCCTGGGAAGAAACATGACTGAATAAAAGTGAAGTTGGTGGGGATAAATGCTGAGACATGAAATTTAAACACAGGCCGCCATGACTAAAAACTTGGTGACTGGCAAAGGCACAAAAATCAAATTTCCATGACAGAGAACAATGAAGCTCGGATGTGGGGCAAGATCAAGGCAAACAAGCATGGCGAGATCACAATAGGATAATCAAACAGAGCACAGGGACAAACAAGAGGGTATGAATTTGAATTTTTCAGGGCGTAGCCAATAGAGAATCTTATCCTTCTGGAAAGCAACAGATGGATTTCTCTCTTCCAGACTTCAGAAATTATTGATTCCTTATGAAGGAATTTACTTTAGAGGTCAAACAGAATCTCTGACTTAAGGCTAACTTCTTGGAGATCAATCCCTTGGCTTCATGTCCACTTGCATGTCCACTTGCTGAATTGTAGGTTAGGTGCTGAGAGTCAACCAAACAAGTAGAATCAAGTGATTTCCTCATTAGAAGAAATCTCAATAGAGTAGAAGTGGTTGCTAGGGGAGGAGGACGTGGAAATCCACATGACCTTTTGTAGCAGATTTTTTGTTAGCAAAGAGCTTCTTTTAGGAGTGACATGACAACCAATATAACTAGCAGTTCCTTGCAATTCAGTCTCGTTAGCACCAATCATTTGCACAGTGTTGTGATTCATAGGAAAAAAATAAGTGTTAAAGACATCTTTAATATCCCCATTTCCAATCATATTAGCATTGATTGTAGCTATTGGTTTCTTGGCGACAGTCAGTGTTGTCAATGGGGCTATTAGTTGTCCAAGGAGATCCAGAGTATTTTTGGCACTTTCAGTTATCGTTTCTAGTTGGAGTTTGTGTTTTCCGCAGTTTCAGTGCTGGTGTGGAAGTATTTAATAATTAAACAATTAATTAAGTTGTCGAAAAATCATAAAGTTGAAGACAACCTAAACTTAACTATTTTAATTATTTTTGTAAAAATGGTTTTAGCCAAAAAAGTTAAATATTTTATTAAAGTCTCTTTTTGGGAGAAATAAGGAATGAATTTATAAAATGAATATGGCTTTTCAAGAAAAAAGGGGGCAGTTACAGAAAGTGGAATAAAAGGTTTTGAATTTTCAGGTTATGCTTGGTTTATGAGCCGATAGGCTACATATAGTGTGAGATTTGAGCCTGAAACAAGTCTCATGCCTACAAACCACTGCTGAGTCATCCGAAAACAAGTTTCAGCTGTGGTTTAATGGTAAATCAGCTGTTGTTTAAAGGTATAAACCTCCAAAATATCATTTGAAAGCCTCCAAAATCTCACATATCACATCAAAGTCTAATAAATATTGATTTTCCAATTGGCTCGAACATTCTATTTCCATTTCCAATATTTTTTGCCAATTTAATTGAAAACTTTCTTTTTTGGTTTGGATTGATTTATGTTTTAAATTTGCATGCAAATATTTCAAAATCAGATAATAAATAATTTAAAAAAAAAAATCTAGATTTTTTTAAGTTTATTTCATTCCATTATTAACACTTATTATTAGGCCGAGAGGCGTCTACAATGGCATCCAAATCTGTTTAAGGTTTTATTTTGCGCATTTATTTTGACGTTCTTCCATAGGTATGCCTCTGCATTCGCCATTTCAACTTCAACGGACTTTGATGCTTTCCACAATAACACTTTCATTGATGGGCTTTTTAACCGCTTGTTCGCCCAACATTTGGGTCTACTCTCTCCTCCGAGCTCTCAGCGGCTTCGACAGAGCCTCCTTGAGAACTTAGTGTCTGGTCCTCTCAACTGAGCTCGCTGGTCGCCAATGGAGAAGTCTCATTAGTTTTCTTGTTTTTTTGTTCTTTACCTTCAGATTCCTTTCACTTCCAGCCCTCGCCTACCTCACCATAAATTCATTTTCCTGGAGAAGCACCTACATCTACATCTCCATACTTCCTCTGGCCTATTCTTTGCTACTCCTCCCTTTCGTTTGGGAGTCGCCTAGGTGGCTACTTCTCAGGGGAAATTCCAAAGAGGCCCTAAAATGTTTAAGAAAAATGGCAGAAATGAACGGAAGAGTATTGCCAGAAAATGTAAAGATAGAAGATTGTGTTGCAGAGAGCTGAACAGAGTCTTCTTTATCATTGTTGTGGACAATGAAATGGGCTCGCACAAGGCTCATGTCAATCATGGCGGTGGGCTCATCTATTATGGAATGCCCTTGGAGTCGCAAGTTTGGACTTCGATTTATATCTGAGTGTCACATTTAATGCTCTCTCTGACATTCCAATGGCCATTTTCTCCACTGTTATTCTTGCTAAGGCCGGGCGTAGAAGGGCGATTCTACTGTTAACACAAACGAGTGGCATACTCTGCTTTTTATGTGTGTTCTATTCAATGGTATACCAGATACTCCCAATGCACCTGCAAAAAGAATTGGGCATAGATAGTTGCTAAAGTAGGAGCATTTTTGAGTGGAGGGACAACGTTCAATGTATTGCTGATTTATTGTTTGGAATTGTTTCCATCGAGTGTCCGCAACTCAGCAATGTCAGTGCATAGAGAGGCCATCTATGTAGGGGAGCTTGTGAATCTAGTAATTGTTGTGAAATGGATGCATTAGGAAAGGTTTAGAAACTTCGAAGAAAATATAATTCGAAGGTGTAAAGCCAAATTCTACAACCTTTAATAGCATTCCCTCAAATGGACGAACTAAAATAGAACATGGACATCCCTCCTTAGTAGACAGGTATGTAGATTGTGGGAGCCAAGACAAGGCATATAAACTGTTTAACAAAAAACTTCTAAGTAATGCAGTATTGGCATGTTATGCATTAATGGATTTCTCAAAGAAACTTTAAAGAAAATTATAATTTGTAGGTGCTAAACTCGATCCTACAACTATGCTAGCATTCTCACTGCATGTGCTTAATTACGAGCTTTGAACAGAGTATAGAAAAAAAAATAGACGCCTTGAGAAAGATATCTCTCAGCGTTTTTATATATATTAATATTTAATATATGTATTATTTAATGCTACAAAAACATACGCTCTAACATATTAGCATACATATAATTTTTCTATCAGCGTAAGTGCTAGTTGTATTTTTGGGAAAGCTTGGCTTTTTGAAACTTGAGGACGAAAATCCAATCCGTTAGTGAAGTCATTGTAGGTTTCGCATTGTAATCCAAATCCGTTAGTGAAGTCATTGCAGGTTTCACATTGTAATCCAAATCCATTAGTGAAGTCAGTGCAGGTTTCAAATTGTGCTTTATGATTGAGTTGATCGATTGTGCGAAATTGGTGAAGTCTCTTTGAGAGACAAATTTATGAAGATTATATTGAGTTGCAAAAATATAGTGATAATGAATTAATATTTTATCAACTACAAATTGCGGGTTCTTATTTTCTATGTGGAGGTTGGTTCAATCTGAGAATTATTAGATAATTCTTACAGGGCGAATTCAATAGATTTATTATCATTTCATCTGCCTGAACTAGTTGTATAGTTCCAGGTGTTATTGAGCCGATTTAATAAGTGTTCTGGAAACTCAATGCGGGAGTTTGGGATGCCAAATTAATAATTCAGAAGGCTCGACAGTGCTTAGTCCTATACTGCAGCTTCATTTTCTCAGGAAATATCCTACACGGCTTTTGGGGAGATTAATGTGCATGCTAAGAGAGACGGAGCATATAGAGAGCGTCCCTATTCCTATCGTAGACTATTCAACTAAAGACTAGTGAGTAGTTGACGTGGGGAGATTTAGTTAATAGCAGGCACTCCAAGAAAGGTCCCGACTTCTGTTGCCATGAATAATGGTCGGGTAAGACTATAAAAATAGCCGCTGCTCCATTTAAGTGAATCGCACATCCAAAACAAACTCATATGATTCAAGAATATATTGCTGCCTCAAACTCCTTCAGGGGCCGCATATATGGGAGGAGGAGATTATTATTGGAGTCGGGATTGTAAGGAAATGTAGCCGCCACACTTGGGTCATCTGAAACCTGGCATATTTACCCTTTTGAGAATCGCAGCTGCTTGGAGATCAGGTGTGGGCCAAAGGGAAGTGTGGCGTGGCAGATATTTAAGGCCAATTGGTCAAAACTTGGCTGCGCCTTCTACCTTTGTGTATATCAAAGGGTGTAAACTGTCACACATTCTTTAAATTATCTGCAGTACTCCTTCCCACAGCGCCCATCCTCTTTATATTGGGAGCTATTTATGTTCATGGGTCGAACAACATCTGGTGGTATTTGGATAGCTTTGGAAATGAGGGTTGGAGTTACAACCAGGTCAGTACATTATTGATATCATATTTTGTTCTGTAATGAATGATAAATACCTTCGGTTAATATTTTCTGAGTCAGTTGGAACTGCATTGAATAATGTTAAACTCGTATTGTGAAGCATTTAATTTTCTGCTGCTATGCATGTGAGATTGTGATAAATCGTTATTATGCAAAACTGTATACAAACAATAACCAATAGAGTGAAAGTAAACTGAATGCATATTTAGAACAAAGGAAGAACAACTGTTTGATGAAATGTCTGAACAAAATGAACGGGTGAAATCGAAAAAATTTAAATACAAACTAGGGTGGGATATTTTAACATCCTTTGACACAGCATACTCTAGTGAGTTTTACATGAGTAAGAGGTCCTCCATCACAATGGGGGCTTATGTCTCTTGCTTCCATTAAGTGGAGAGCTCAGCAGGCAAGGGCAAAGTAGGCCTTTGGACCATGCTGAATCACAAGAACTTGTAGAATGATCTCAGGGGTTAGAGATCAACTCTTGCAGTAAAATTTGTTGTTATGGAATTTGAACTAGAGCTAGGGTTAGAAAGCTGAAGAAAACAAAAAATATCCTTACTGGATGCTGGAAGAGTTTACATGTCTTGTTTTACAAATTCTCTGCCTGTGTCAAAGGTGCTGAGTTCAATTGGTTAAAGTATTGGGTTCTTGTTGTGGAGGCTCAATTTCAAATCCCCAAAGTGATGTCTAATGTGGAATTTGAAGTTTTGACTTTTGGTCTTCCATCGTTGGCTTCTAGTGTGGATATGACTATTAAGGTGGAACCCTTAAGGTATGACTATTGGTCTTCCATTGTTGGTTTCTATTGTGGTTGCCCGAAAGGAGCTAAGTATTAGTCTAATGTTAATGCTTTGATGGAGCTAAGTATTTGTCATATACTTGTATCAGTCTTAGAAAAAGAATTCTCCACTTGTATGTATTGGACCTAAGTAATACTGTAATAGTAATAAAATGAACTAGCTGAAGTGTAAAAGGGAATGGATGTTTAGTTTCAGACACTCCTCGGTGGGATAAGGTTTGTGATCCATACTTTGTTGGTGTAAGACAGTATCCTTTGCAAGGCATAGGATGATGCAGAAATCAAAGAAATCATGTTTTATATTGTACATTATTGAATTGTTTTTCTTGATTATAGCACCTCACAACTTGTTCCACTTTAGTTTTTACGTTAACTGCCAGTACTTTTTCCCTTAATTTTTATTTTGACAGGGACTGTTTAAACTTGGAACTATCCCCAAAGAATGTTCATGGCGTATCTTTGGATCCAGAACCTGACTGGAGTTTAGATGATCTTGAAGCAGAACTAAAGGAGATTGCAGCAAAGTATAGCACTGAATTGTTGCCAGAAAACAAACGCCTTCCACAAAGTGGTACCATGTAAGTAATGTTGAGGTCTCCCTTGTGTACATATTTGAGCACATGCAGCAAGAAGTTCTACTAGTGCCCTTGCAGAAATAAGAGCATTTTGTGAGTAGAATTGCAAATGATTTTTCAAGGTTACTGGACACCATTCTTAGATTTTTATCACGTCAACTGTGAATGGTGTATATATCCAATTTGAAGAGGTTGACTCTGAGTGGACTGCTGCAGCTTTCTATCTCTATTTGAAATCATTTATATTGTGATAGACAAGCTATTGGACAATTATAAGTATACATCATAATTAATTTGGAATTGTATTCTAGTGAGCTTCTTGAGTTGTGAAACATTATTAATGTTTGGTGATTGATTCCCTCTTACATCCGTTTAACTTTTGTATTTTTTGTGCCTGATTGCCTGCAGCTTTTCATGCAGAGACTTGTCTGTTGTGTCGGACTTTGGCAGAACCTTCGTGATGCGTGCATTTGATGATAGCTCTGATTACAGTGATGAAGATTCTGATTTAGAAGATAAGGATGCCAATGTTTCAAAACATATCAATCAGCCTTTGCTGCTAGAAACTAAGTTGACAAGGTCTGGCACTACTTCTTATTAAATTCTGAATTATTGGAAATAGACACAGATGTTATCCTAAATATTTTGACTGTAACCCATATTGTGATTCTAATGAAACTAATTACTATGGTTGACTGTTTTCTATATCTATGAAGTATCCATTTTATCAACTACTTTGGATATCTTCTGTGCCTCTGTGATCAGAACCATTGTTAAAACTGTGATTATTAGCAAGGATGCCCATCTGATAGTGATCAAATGGACTAAAAGAGTAAAGTTATTGCCTGGAGCTCTCATTTGCGAAAGGTGCTGGAAAATCAAGTTTGGAGTGTTAGTGGATGTTAATGTAATACTTAATGTTGCTAACATGTAATCATGTTTATGACATAGAGTCAAAGGTGCTTAAAACATCATTATTTTTTTTTTGAGATATTACAGATTGAGAAGTACAACTTTGATAGTGAAATTACAGGCATTCTACTTTGGAAGCCTACTTAGGCTAGCCTCAAATCTAATGTTATACAGAATAGCATATCATGCTTTTGTATTGCTCTCCTTTCTCAATGTTTGTATGTTTAGGTAATGGTAAGGATGGAGACAAAAGCAAAGACTTATGTTGATGAAAGTCATAATAACTCACAAACTAAAAGAAGTTTTCAATGTAGGCATTCTGATGTCTCACAACCTATAAGTAAGAAGCCCAAGGACAACTTTGAAAAGGAGATCAAATCACACGAGTGAATGGGCAAGCTTGCTTGGGTATGAGCATAATAGTTTTGGGCAATGATGAAAACACATTTAATGTTGCATGATATTGAAGAATGAGTTCATAAATGGGAAGTGACATGGTATAAATGAGATGCAAACTCTATTAGATTTGAATCAGTCCATTGAGATAGAAGTTAATATATCATCATCCACTATAAGAGGTCCAATGCATAACATGATAATGTTGTAAGATACCAACCCAGTTCATACACAGCAACACTAAATGGTCAATTACAAATTGATTAACACTCAGGTCTGAGAGGCAGAGAATTTCACAGTAGCTTAAAAAATGGAACGATATCATTAACATATGTGTAGTTCACAGTGAGTAGCAGCAAGGAAGGATTACACAGATCAATAAGGACTCTTCACAATAGAAAATTTGATAAACAACAGGCATATAAATACTGCAATTCTGAAACTGGTATGGAGACACTCAGGCGGTGATAGTATAAGACAGTCATGTTTGCCAAATGAGCATACAGGGGCTCCTTATCGAAGGAATCACGAGCTGGAGCCGTGAGCCGATGTGTATGATCGATATTGCAATTGAAACCACCCGTGGACTGTATTTGGAGTGATCTGTGATTAGATGGTGTCTGAATAGGAAGATCTGGAATCCCTTAGAGTGACGATGCTCAGATCTGAAGTCTGCCAAATACCCAAGAGGTTGATGGAGAGTAATGGCAAGTGACGCTCAGTATGATGTGCTCTGGTATAGACTCGTGGTCGGAATTAGCCAATTCGCAACAATGAACAACAATTCTGGTGAGATTGCTTAGTTCCAATAAATGTCGACTTGACCCAATTACAGTATATTTGCATTCAGATCAGAATGAATCCATGCAAATAGCTGAATGTTTAAAGTGTGCAAGATTTATTCGCCAGTAGGGTTCTTTGTAAATGCAATGACAATGTCTACACGCCTGATCTGAAGGAGGATGATTTGTCTGTATGGTTCGGTGCCCTTAAAAGTGGTGCCTCAACGCCTAGTGCAATTCGTGATGAGTCTCTTGAAGCTTTGTGTGTGAGAGGTTTGCTTTCCGCACCCTGGATGGAGGCTTGAATCACGATGAGAGCTCAGGATTAATGCTGGTGGCATGAGCCAAGGGCTTTGCCACATGTATCATCTGAAATCACCCAACTCCCATGGCTAAGACCTGATAACGAATGATCCTGGAACAAGGGCACTGGAAAAAGATCATGGAATACTCATAACTGCTGATAAAGAAATCACAGTAGCAAGGAAGGGGTTTTCGTCCCTTGTAATGTCCCCATTTCTGCCTGAAATTGCTTATGGTTGTTGGTCTCCTGGACTCAGTTGGATTGGGAGTAATAAGGGAGATAAATAATTAAATTAATTATTTGTAAGGTTATTAAATAAATAAATATTATAAAGTAACCTTATATTTAATTAATTCTATTAATGCAATAGCTGTTTTATTATTGCATTATTTTATTATTATGATGATATTTATATCTTCAGAATAGTCTTCAGAAGTTTTTAATTATTTCAGTATTGTGGGCTATTCTGAATATTGAGGAAATATTATTCTGGAAGGCAAAAATTATCCTTGAATAATATGAGGAAATAGTGCCTTTGTGTGATCTGCTAGCTCACAATTCAAACCCCTGTATTTTTCCTTATCTTATTTGTGTTTTTTAGTTTTTTAAAGAAAGTTTGTAGACAGAAGAGAAGGGGTGCATCATATAAAAGCTCATAAACTGTAAAACTGAGCTATTTTCTACAGAATGGAAATGCAGAAGGTAATATTTTACTGAAACAATTAGATCACAAGTGATAAACATACCAGAATGCTTCCAGATTATTTATTTAAAAAGATAAGTCAACTTGCTAGCCAAGAATGGTGAAAACTGGCAAATATGGACGCTTAGCCTCCAGGAATAACTTCTCCCACTCTGAAACAGCATACAAACGGTTGAAAAGCATAGCCGCCAAGAATGAAGCACATTCAAGAGCAAAGAAGAAGGTGTTTTAGCTTCAAGCTCACACGCCAAACCTCCAGGAAGGCACAAAACCCAATGCAAATGGTACGGCCAAAAAGGAGAAGCTGAAGAATCAATGCTGGAGCTACAGATCTGCTGAAGAAGACGTCTCTGGTGAAGAAGCCCTCCTCCTTATTGCCAACAACTGAATACTGAACAATAGAACCCTGATTGAAGCATGTAGAACCTTTGTATGAAGCTCTCACAATTGCACTAATTCGACTGGTCTCTCATAGTCTCAGAAATGCTCAACATTGAAGAGATTTCGTTCTCCAATGGAAGATTTGCTCAAAACCCTGATCATAGAGAATGGCACAGAAGAAAACCAAAGGCAAAGTCAAAATAATCAATAATGAGTTTCTCATTGCCCAAAATGCCTTATATCCTCAAGAGGCACAAATTCCAAGAAGTGACACCTCTTTTCAAGTTTTCAATATTTTAAAATACATTTAAGTCATTTTCAATAGTTTTTGACTTAAATACTTGGCGCGCACTTAATGTATAAGTGATTTAATTTTAAATCACCCTTTTTATGAATATTTAAGTGATATAAAGTGATAAAGTCAATTTTGACTTTATAATAAGGTATTAAGTTAATTAATAACTTAAAGCGCTTAAATAAGCATAACTTCTACGAAACTCCATATAATTCTGTGCCGTCAGAAGCTATCAACTCCTGAACTGCCAAGGCCTGCAGTGAGCCAATCACTGAACTCTGGAAATGAGAACGACTAACCCCTCCAGAAAATACCACTGACCCTCTAACCATTCCAGTTAGCCCACAAGGGTCCAAGAAATAGGCTAACACTCTGCACCCAGTAACTGACTAGAGCGGGGACATCACACTTTGTCGGGAATATCAATTTGCGCGATAAAGCGAAGTTTGAAAATAATTATATTTGGTCAGGCATATAATGCTTTTACTTTGCAAAATAAAAAGTGAAATATTTTTATCTGCAGTGAGAAACTTTGGAAATTAAATAAATAAAAGAAATATATATTTTGTGAGATTATTATTCTTGGGACAATATTAATTTAGTGAGCCGTGAAAGATAACAAAGGAAATATTTATCGGGCTTTGGAGATCGCATGATTTTTGGGTGGAACTATAAGGTTTGATTATTATTGATTTATCTCTACCATTTCCACATCACGGGAGCTGCTTAAATATGAAGGACGACTTTTCCAACTGATGCGAATTGGAGGACTGGAAGCATTTTAAAAGTCGTTCTTGCTTGAAAAAGTAACGCTGGTCAACAAGGATGTGTTTATTCGTGGCATCACTGGACATTGTGAAGGACGTAAGCTTATACAGAGCCCACAGGACTGTTGGCTGAAGGAGGAGCTACCGCATCTCAAACTGGGTGATTCTTCATTCAGGAACTTCAACTGTTGAGGACGTCTCTTTACAATCTGACAATGAATTTGGGAGGCTGGAGCAAATTATGGGAAGCTAAGATGGTAGCTTGTATCATCCTGGGTGCCACTTCAGGCTGGAGGCATCACTTCCAGGTTCCATCTCTTTGAATCATTAAGTATTGTTACATTGTCAATCATTAAAAAGCTGGTATCATGAATAAGTCGCTGTCTCTTAAGAGCAACATTGTGCTTTGCTGAGTCATTGTATTTGAATCTGATCATCACTATTGAAGTGTAGACAGCATTGTTCTCATTGAGGTTGCATTGTATATCAGTATTGTAAACAAATTGTAGTTTGCACATGATCTGTTTGTAAAAATGACTACATGCTATAGCAGCTTGATTGCATGAGTTTTAGTTATCTATTGCATTGGATAATCAAAATATATCTTGCATTGTATCTTGCTTTCACTTCCAGTCACTTGAGTCATCATTCAAACAAGAGCAAATCAACTGAAAACACTTACCAGCCAAGAACAAGCTTACATACAAAGTGTTTGACGAAATGTCCAAGTGCTAAAAACTGAAAATTTACATCAGAATTAGCAAGGGACATTACACCATGGGATCTGAGAAAGCTTATGATGATTTTCCTTTTGAGCACAATGTTGTCCTATCGACAGAACATAAAATAAGGAACTTGGAAAATTCCAAATTTGATGAGGAGATTGGTGTAATTGAGGATGCTTTCTTGATGAAATCAGAAATGAGTAGAATCAACAGGTTATGGGAAGGAGATTTATCAAATGAACTTGAGATTATTGTTGGTATAGAAAATGGAGTTACAACAATTGATGAAATCCCTTTTGAACAAAGTGCTGTCCTAACCTCAAAGCATGAATTATGCAAAGAGGATGTTATAGAGGTAGGTGATTTTGAGAGGCATGTTCTTGAAGACAAATCAGAAAATTCGTTATATGAAGTTGATTTTGATCATTGGCCCATTGAGTCATATAATTTGAAGAAACAATTGAAAGTTATTGAGGATAAGATTGTTGCACCCTTAACACATTTTGATAACACACATAGGTTCATTGAAGATCTTTGTTGGAGGGCCCAAGTTGAGAAAAGACAGGAATGGCTTGAAAGAGGACCCACTCTTACAGTTTTGTATATAGTTAAAGAAGCTTTGGAAATAATGAAATCAGATTACTTGCAATTGCTTTTAGATAAGGATCATACTATCATGTTTGTTGAAGACAAGGAGGAAGAGGTTGACAAACTCGATCTAGAGTTAAGTTTGACTCATTTTTCACTTTACAAAGCTGAAAATCAGTCATCTATTGCAGCTACTCCCAAGGGATAAAAATCTAACACAAGAATCATGGAAGTAAAGAAAATAATTGAAGAAATTGATGAGTTTCACAAGGATTCCAATTTGGAGACAAGCGACCTTTGGAAACACGAAGAAGAATGTAGAAGTGAGGGACTAATGCATAATGATTTCGGCGTTCCTTGCACCAAAAAGATTCAGAATGTTGATACATTATTGGAAGAACATTCAAAGTGTAATCTCAAGCAAGTGATTAAGGAGCTTTGTTTAGTTTAGAAAGTGGGAATAATTTTGAGTTTGTTGATAACCCACTATTAATGATGAGTGCTGATTTTTCTTTCGAAAATCCACTCCTTGAATTGGAGGATGATGTTTCTCTTGTTTTTGATAACACAGTGAGATGTGGGATCCAAGTGAGGTGTGTAATTATGAGGTGAACCCAGTTGAATTGCCTATTGGGCCACTTAGAATTGCTGATGGTTTACTTCCTATAGGGAACTATTGTGGATTGGATCTCATGGGTTGACTGTTGATCTTGTTGGGTTACCGTAAGGAGGGGAGTTCTTTATGGCCTACAACTCGATGGGGTGGATACCATTGGTGTTGAATCTACAAGCACCTAGGGTCCACTTGGAAACCAGAGTAGCACAACGTTAGCATGGTGGAGATATTCCTTGGGTTAGTATATATGCATGCGCTCTTTTTCATGGGCTATTGATGATTAGTGATGATGGAAGCATACCATGGGGATATTGTGGACCTAAAAGATGATAATAATGCTGTTGTTACCTTTTTACTAAGTCATCATGTGAGTCTATTTGAGCTCCTGCAAGTGGTCGGGAGAGAGATTATGGGCAAAACTTGGTATTCTACTGAGTTGGTAACTTTTGGAGAGACATTTGTAGCCAAGGGAATGATAAAAAATTTCATCTGGGCCAAGGTTATTCAATATTGCAATGATTGTTATTCTCTGCAGGTGATGTATTTTGAAAAATTAGACTTGAACAATTGCAGATTTGAACAATTTCAGTCCACTCAGCTCATTGGTAGGGTCGATTTGGGGTCTTAGATGGAGAGGATGACATGTTTGGTGAACTAGTTTTGGTAATGGTTAGGTGTCTGGGCACCAAATAATTGTGATTGCGTATATTCGTCTTGCAGTTATGTGTGGGGTAGCAGATCAGATTTCAATGACAGTTTTTATGTGGGAGTGCAAGGTTTTGGAAATGTGAGAGCTAATGTTAACCTCCTTGAGCTTACTCTTATGGTGTCCCATGTTGGTTTTTTGAAGAGCGATTCTTTGAGGAGTTGACATAGTTTTTGCTGTATTTGATTGTTCTTCTTGCAGGTGGATTTCATGAGGTCATTTGTGCAAGTGTCTAGTAGGATAGTGCTTTGAGTAGATGGAACTATAGACTTCCTATGTTGACTTGGGACCTTGGGAGCACATTTGGTTTTAGTCGGAATTAATCTGGTGATTTAGAGGTTGAGTTAACATTGCTTTAGGACAAGCAATCTTTTGGGAGGGAGACACTAGCATCGTAATTAGCTCTAGCTTTCTCGGTGAGCGTTAACTTTGTCAAAATGAAATTCAGTGGTTGGCGTTATGCTTTGGGGTTTTTGTTGACTACATTGATGCTTTCTAGGAGCAGTTTTGACATGTTGGGTGTGTTCCAATCATCTTTGAGGGAAATGCTAATTTTGGAAAGTGCCTATTTTTAGTAAGGCAGGATCTAGGTGAGTTCCTGAATATATTGGCATCCCCAGTTTTTAGTTCCGGTCTATTTCCACATTTTTCGTTCCTTCTGCTGGGTGTGCAGTAAATAATTAATAATTAAATAATTAAATGTAAGTTGTCGAATAAAAGCATATTTAAATGATGACTTAAATTAATTATTTATAAAGTGACTAATGTATCAAAAATGCCAAATATTTTATTAAAGTCACTTTCCGGAGCAATGAGGGGTATAAAGAGAATTTGGAAGCTCATGTATAAAGAGAATTTGGAAGCTCATTTGAAGATTATGCTTGAATTATTTTATCTATTGGGATTTTTTTGGAGAGCTCCTTGTGGAGCAGAAACCCTAGGACGAAAACCTTTGGGCAATCAATTTCGGTAGTGAAATTGTCTACCCTATTTGGTTATTGGTAGATTCACTCAGATTTCGCATTTGGATTTCAACGGTTGGAGTTTCAAAAATTCGTGAAGTCTTGTGCCAAAACGAATTTCCAAACTTTGAAGGAAATCGTAAATAATAGGGAAAATATATATAAATATTCATTCCTCTTGGGCGGCTAGGGTTTGTGACAACTTGGAGGAGTTTTGTTGCCAAATATTCCCAAGCTATTTGTTATCATCATTTTTCTATTGGTGGGCACTAGGGTTTTAACCCTTATTTTGGAGTTTGTGGCATTTTTTGGCAGCCAAAGCATTTTATAAATTTTTTCTGAAGTGGGACAACCTGGTTTGTGTTGGAAATGTTGTCATTGATGTGAAAGTTGAAAAAACAAAGTTGTCATTGATGTCAAAGGCATTCAGCCAAGATTGTTCGCAAGATACTGTCATTGATGTCAAAAGGAAATGAATGTCATGATCAGCCAGACGTTGTATACAATACATTGATAAATTGGATGTAAACCTTTATAATTATAGGCCAAGAAGAAATAAATCGATCACAGTAGAATATCTACAAATGGATTCCAAGGGCCTCGTCAAGTGCATAAGGAATCACTTATGTTTAGAGGATAACTAAAAAATGTTTAAATGAAAAGATTAATATATGACAAAGACATATATATGAAAGAACAGGGATTATGTAAGGAAGTGTTTAAAGAAGTTTAAAGAAGCAGTAATTAAGTTAAATAAGAGGTTACTAATGTATGCTAAACAACAATAATGATTGGAGGCAGCAATATTACCAAAACTTATGGTATGGCAGCGATTAACAATCATTGTGTTGTGCTCATATTAAATACAGTGATATAGCAGTGATTTCATTGGCAGACAGTCATTATGTTTAAAAGCATTGAGTATACTAATGCCAGCGATGCAGTATGAACAGCAATTATGCTTTCAAGAGTAACGGTGAAAGTATTAGAAGATAAATAATTTACAAATGGAGCAGTGATTAAAGGTATTTGAAAAAAAGCAGCAAAAGACAAAATACAGAAAAGACAAAAGTACTCTTTGAAGCAAACCGAACAATACAAGTGAATGAAGACAAAGTCACATGAGACAATTTAATAAAAATACAAAAATCATATATGGACAAAAAAAAGACAGCAAACTTTATTAAGGGGTGCGATTCTCTTTGTCAAGGTAATTATTCTTGAAAAGGTGTGAACTAATTTATTCACAAAGGGCAGCGATTACTATATTATGGGCAAAGGCAGCGATCCATTGAAAACTGTGATTATCATTTATTTAAGGAGTGATTACCTTTATGATGTAATGATTATTTATGAGACTAATTATGCAACAATCATTATTACTGAAAGGCAGCGACTACATGAAGAGGTATGACTCCTTAGGTAATAAGATATATAAGTAGACATTTTGAAAAGATGAAGAAAGGTGAGTAATGAGTGTGAAAATAAAATTATATCATATAAACACCAGTACATCTGTATGAAGACAATATAGAACCTGCAGATTTGTAAGAAGAGTATATGCAGATTTATGAAGGGAAGAACATACTGACTTGAAGGAAAGAATGTGTAGTTATGCAATAATATTCAAGACAAATTTGAGCAGACTTATGAGGCTGATTTGAACAGACTTTTTGAAGACTGAACAGATTCATGAAGCATATTGCAGAGAGTATTTAAGCAAATTTAAGGAGGAGAATAGAGCAGATTTGTGAAGACTTTATGGTCAGATTTATGAAGACCTTTTCAGCAGGATATTCATTAAAGAGAAGAGTGTGCAGAATTGATTGGTATATTATACAACCACAAGGAAGTTTTATGAGAAGATTTTAAAGAAGTATAAATGCAGATTTTATAGAGGGTTTATGTGCAATATCATAGCAGAGTTATGAGCAGCCTTATAGCAGACTTTTGAGGAGAAGTTTTGCATATGAGGAATGTATAGAAGGCAGATCTTTATAGCAGAGCTTTGAAGAAGACTATAGCAGATTTGGAGAAGATATTTTGAGGTGATTATATCAGATCTAAGAGGAGAATTATAGCAGACTTGGTGCAAATTTAATAGACATATTTGAGCAGAATTTTGTGGAGAGAAATATTGTCCATCATTCCTTGAAGAAGCAACAGTCAAGGTGGAACATTGTTTTGGAAGTTGGTGCTTCCTAAAGGAGAGATTGTTGTCTCTCGGTAAGTTGGTGCTTAGCAGTGGGGGTTGGTGCCTCTAGTAGGTTGGTGCCTACAAATTGTGGGGCTTGGTGCCTCCGGTAGGTTGGTGCCTACGAATTGAGGGGATTGGTGTCTCCCGTGGGTTGGTGCCTACAAAGTTTGTAAAGAAAAGTTTATATAAGCAATATTTTGCCGTGGTTTTCTTCCGTAAGGGTTTCCACGTAAATCTTGGTGTTCTTGTGTTCTTAATTGTCAAAATCTTGCATGGTTATTATTGTTATGATTAATTAAGTTTAAATTGGTAAAAGTTTGTATTATACTGATTCACCCCCCCTCTCAGTATAATCATGTGCTCATTAGTTTGGCTATTTTTGGAGGCTTTTGGAAGTGGTTTCAGATCATTATCAGCTCCAGATTATTTTGTATGATTTTTGGTGACACGGGTATTGCATATTTTGAAGGATTTCATCATTTTGCAGCTAGGGTTTGAAAGGGGAAAGTGCATGTCCGAATTTCAGTGTGTTATTGCAGCTTCTTTCAAAGATTGATTGCATATTTTTCATTCTAGGGAGCAGCCGTACTTTCTACCTTTGGAAATCGCCTTCATCATTGCTCAAGTGGTGACATATTCCATATTTTGGGTGTCGAGACTTCATCTTTGAATCCGGGTATGATTGTATTGTGCATGAGGATAATATTTTATGTATTTGTAAGAACCCTGATGGTTCTCAACTCGAAACCCTAACTGAGATTTTGTTGTTTTTGCAATTTTTGGTTTTTTTGTGTTTTTGATGAGTTTTTGCAAATGAACTAAAAGCTGCGATTTTCTTATAAAATGCTAATAAATTCAAATAAATTCTAAACTTCATGGAATAAGCTCAAATAGGCTCAGAGAACATGGGCGCACCCTTTTATTATTTTTTCAGAGCTTTTACAATAATGGAAATTGACAAATGAATAAGAAATGATTTATTTTCTAAAGAACCTGATGGCGGCTGCAGCAAGATGCCAGACTAAAGAAATGGTACGGCTAGATTGAATAGATGAATCTCCAGGCTCGAAATCCAATGCAAAGTTCCCAGTAAACCAAGGCGCCTAGATCTCAGTGCAAGAATCTGAAGACAGGAGGTGAAACTCTCAAGAAATGATGGTACGGCCTGCAAGTACAGAAATGTACGGCCTGGTACAGCAGCACCATAAATGTAGTACGGCTCAAGATAATAAATGCCAGATCTCTGAAAGATGTCTCTGATAAAGTCGCCTTATTTGTCTGATGATAATTTCTCTGCTGACTCTGAAGGAATAGCTCAATAAATCCAATCTGTGATCTCTGTGTGAAATCACCAAGTGCAAGCTTAAACTGGTATTTCACAGTCTCAGTCTGCCTAATTCCTGAAGAGTTTTCGTTCTCCAGAAACGTTCGTCTGCCAGAAACCCTAGGGTTTGCAAACTCCAATGCACAGAGCAAAAAGACAAAAGTTGAATAGCAATCTCATAATGGTTCGATTTTGTCTTGAGTGAATATATATTGCCCTTTGAGAAATTCGACCCAATCTCCTTTTAATAATCATTTAAATAAAATGATTTCATTCGCCTTTGATACTTAGGAGAAAATCATTAATAATTGGCGTCTTAATTTTAATGAATAATAAATACTCATTATGTCAAAATTTAATACTTTATTATAAAGTATAATAAATACTTTATAATAGGCCAATTAATTAAATATTTAAATATTTCAATAAAGTGACTTTAATATAAAGTCAAAATATTAAATATTTAATAAATCATTAAATACTCCTTATTTCTCCGTCTGATCATCAAACTACAGAACTGGGTCGACTCTGAGCTGAATAGTTGAACCAGGTGCCCTGCCCAAAATAGCAGCTTCCGCCTGACCTAACTTTCTAAAAATAGAAAGTTCACGAAAATGCAC
>VDFB02326958.1:0-40420 GCA_007258455.2 Sequoia sempervirens
CTTCTCAATATGTGTGACCCCCCTCTGTGCATTTCCAGTCTTCTGTGTGTATCTTCAAAGTTTACTTGGCTACCTTATTTTCTCCACACATGCCCCTTCTCATTCTCTCTCACCTCCTCATCTTCTATAGGCGATGACTTTGGTTTCTTTTGTTTTTCCTTGTACTCACAAGCCCACAACCCCTCCTCTTCCGACTTTTAATTTCTCCCATGCTGAGTATCCACACTCTTTTCCTTTTGGTTTGATAAATTTATTAATAAAATGAATTGATTTTTATTCAAAAATTGTTAGAAATCATATGCTCTGGTTAATTTGATACTCAAAATCTTAGAGAAATCATCTTGTAGACTGAACAAATACACATATTATTCCACAATCATAATGGAACAAATTAAATCCATTGGATATTGCAATAATAAAATGCCTATTTAGAATTATAATTGAAACATGACATTTTGTCAACCAAGGACAATAATGTCATTCGATCTCTCTCTCATTTGATGTCAAGCTCTAAAAATGCACATCAAATTGAAATCAAACCAAAATAGATGAAATCAAAACTAAAATGTTTTTGGGTGATGCAGATCACTAGTTCACTTGGATGCTCCTACATCGATTTGAATGGAGCAATTATTGCTTAAGAATTGAAAATAGGATATGAAAAAAGTAGGGGCTAGAAATATGCAATAACTATTGTAGAAAATGCCACGTGACTCCACAATTTTCTTTCCCTTTTTTTTAATATTTACTTTCAATTTTTTTCCCAAATTTAATAGCACAAATTATTATTTTTTGATTCATAATACGCAACTGTGGTTGCATTATTATATTAATTTCAAAAAAGATTTTACATAGCATGTTTACATGGCATCAAAGGGCTTAGAAGAAGTGCATGAAATGCAACCCTGATCAAAATATATGAATATCTATTTGACACCCCCAAACAACAGCCAAAACCTAATCTTCAATATGACACCACCCAACCACAAGCAAAACATGATATTCAAAATGCCAAAACACATTGCCCCAACCCAAAATCAGTCAGCCTCATCATAGAAAGGACCAACCTCTACCCCATGCCCATTGCAGCCCTTCCACTTCAATCAGGCCCAGATGATGACACGAGAAATCAAAGCCCACCTGGGCCCTGCACCTATGTCAAGTAAGGCTTCATTCATCTATGTTCATGATGAAAGGATGTCTCGCCACATTCACACCTTGATGAATCAATCGCCCGATTTCATCTGCCCAAGATATGCCAACACCAAGTTTCGCCACTGTTATAATATCCAAATTGTCCACTAGGATAACTGCCTTGAAAACCTGCCTCAGCAACAACAAACACTACACCTTTTGGATTCCCCATGTCTAGGAGGGTGGCAAGAAAGAGGGATGAAATATCAGAATTCACTCAATATCTATTTGCAGAGATGGAGAAGTCCTGACCATTAATCATTCTTACTGCCTCAAGACAAAGAATATCTTTCACTCGGCATAACTTCCGGAGCCTTTGATCTATGATGAAACCTAGGAAGGTAGATTTCCTTTTAGTTCTTCATAGTCTCGCCGAGATCTGCATTATTCTTGCAATGATGATGCTCTACTGGTAACCACCCAAGCTTAAACAAGCCAGACATTTATTTCACATGATTTTCCAACTAGGAGCAACATCAGCTAGTAAGTGCAATACTAAACGCGTCCATCATCATACACCACTATAAGAGCTTGCCACTAATGGCAGTGGTACGTGTAAACTCATTTCCATGAATGGAAATCTCAGGCCGTAGTTTGATTAAAACTCACTGTAATGGTAATTGCACCACACTATCACCTAAATGGGATGTAGTTTTAATGTGCCTGGCGTCAAACCAAAAACTTGTGTAGAAGCACGTATCTGGGGGTACCATGTCAGGGGCATCTTCACTTCCTTGATTCAAAAGAGCCCATGTGCCAAATCTAGCCATAACAGGCATATACAAAAGAGCCCCGTGTAGCACATGGGAAAAGCCTTATTTTCCTTCAACCCTTGCATTAGCTAGAGCATCTGACTCCCCATTGCCCTCCCTATAGATGTGATTTATTATAAAGATCTCTACTATTTGTAACAATTATAAAGCCTTGTTGAGAAGTCCCAGGAGCTTCCAATTTAGATTATACCCACACCTAATGGCATTGACCACCAGCGACGAATCACCCTCAATTTCCAGCTTTCTTATCCCTAATTCTCTGTAGATTGTAATCCCATGTATCACAACCATGAATTCAACCTCATTGTTGGTTCCTTTTGGAAAATATTTTGATGAGGCCAAGATGGTCTTGCCCAATCAATCTCTAATGATGCATCCAACACCCGACGCCCCAAGGTTTCCTCTAGATGCACCAACACAAATTATTATTTTTTGGTATGTAAATATATTTTTTTGATATCAAAAACACCATTACATCATGCCATCTCAGTGGCCAATTTTGAGCTGAGAGACCCATATGTTCATTATTCATATACATCCAACCCCAGGCCCCAACTATATGAGATAACCAAAATGACTACGCCCAAAATATGTGATATGATAAAAGTTAGTAGCCCATCCAACTACAACCTAATATTGCTACCCAAATACATGACACAAGCCACCCTTCCTGACTACAAAGCAAAACATACAGACCCAAGATTAACAAAGTTTAATGTTCACCATCTCGATCTTGGCACTGCTAGCAAAAAAACCACCATAACAGATAGCTCGAAAACCATTGTGTGCGCTTCAATCTACAAACCCACCAGTCCTCAACACCCAGTCGAATCCAATCAAGAGACACTCACTAGTGACGACAACACATAGCAACAAAACCATTACTTTCATGGCCACCCGATGACGAACTCGTCACTCATCTAGCTCTACACCTTTCGCCACCAGATATTCACAAAAGTGTCACCTTCAATCCACCCTACCCACCAGTTCCAAGTAAAGGTGATGATTCAGGAAAATGAAACCACACCTCACATGATTCCTATGCTCCTGCAGTGCTTCTCCTTTGAGGTCCAGGAGGAATGGGTATCGCCTGACCACCACCCTAGGAATTATGGCTCTATGCATGTCCCTCAGATGTGAGAGCCCAACGCCTATATTTACTATTATGATCACATCCTCCACACCCTCTAGAAGATTACCCATCACTAGCTTGCAGGCCATCAAGAGCGTCACCGCCTTTGGGACTTCTAGCTTCAACAATGCCACCATAAAGCGAGCCACTATGTCTGCATTGGTGTGATACCACTCAGTCAACAAGATATACTCCATTCCCACCAATATTTTCACATCCTCTAGGACCAGAGGATCCCAATCCTTGAAGACAAAATTCAGTCTTCCATAGCATATTTTTCATAAGAATGCCCAAAGCTTCTGAGAAGCCTTGAGACAAATCGACGCTTCCATGATCTCAGATAGCAAAAATTTCTAGAATGCAAGGGATATAAATATACATATCACTCATAATATGTGTGGTGATGCCATCACAACTCACCGGCATAGCCACTACCATTATTTCCCCTACACTCACTATCCTTTCAACGATGCTGAAATTACCTAACAACAACGCAATGTCATGTTGTATAGTCGAGATGACCTGCTTGATGTCCTTGGGTGACATCCATCATTCTTACCATACCATAACCTTCTTCATCATAAATGGCATCCATGCCGCTAGACTCCAAGACCGTGCCAGATAGGAAATATATTGTCCATCCCTTGCCACCCTAACAACACCAACATTGAGACCACCCTCTTAGCAGTCGCAGGGAAGAGACAAGTATCTCATCCAATTTCTCTCCCCCCGGCCTCTTATACTAGTCATCGATACCCCCTCAACACCCTCCCTTTCCAAGGTATCATCCAACTCATTCGCCTCTCTGTACACATTCCTCACTGTGAATTCTGCCACTCCTTTTGCTACATCACACACCACCTCCAGAAGAGATTGCAATTTCCAATTCACCATACTATTAGACTAAAAATCCTGGACTACAACCATTGAGTCTACCTCAATTTCTATCTTGCTTAAATTCAAACTTCTGCACAGTTTCAATCCACTTATTAGCGCCTTTAGCTCGACCTTCGTATTGGTCCCAACCGGGAGAGGAGAAGATATCTCTGCCACCACCCTGCCTATGTCATCTCTAATACAACAGCCTAATCCAGAAGCATCCAGATTACCTCGGAAGCTCCATCAAAATTCATTTTATGCCAACCTTTTCTAGGTTGTGTCCACTTCACCTTGCACCGAGCCTCCAACTTCCCCTTAGATTTTTGAGCCCTAGGTTTAGGGATCCCCATACCAAACTAGCTATGTCTCATTCTTACATCCCATTCTGAAAAGCTCTAATCCTCCAGTTTCTTTGATGCAACCCTCCCATTCACTACTACAATTATCGATTATAGCCTATTAATGAAAGTCAGGAATTCTCATGCACAGTCAGAGAAGAGCCTTCTATTGCGCTTCTTCCATAATTCCCATATCACTAAGGAGGGGCTAACAATCCATAATTCATGGTAGAGTGAGTCCCTTCTTAGCATTGGCCAAGAGGAAAAAAATATCTAATATCATTAGGAAACACACCACTCCAACCCAACCTGGAACACAACCATTTCCAACAAGCTTGTGCAAAATGGCATCCAACCTAAAGATGATCTGCACCCTTCTCCTCCTTTTTACACATCATGTATCTTGATGGACCCGAATACCCCATCCTTTTGAATTTATCTGTAGTCAATATTTTCCTCTTGATGACTGCCCACACAAAGGTCCCAACTTTCGGTAAAGATGAGCGATCCCAACAAAGATGCAAAGGCAATTTTGAAGGAGCCTCCTTCACCACCTAAACTTTGTAGCCATCTTTTTCCACATACTATCCCGAGGCAAACCCAACCTATACCAATTTGTCTTCCCCATAACGAATCAACACTAATCTTTTTTTCAATTCCTCCCCTAGCTACACTTCTTCATCTAGAGGAATTGTCCCTGGAAGCACTCGCCTACAAAAAAACTCTTGTACTCCATCAATCGTAGTTTCCACCATGTAGTCTCACACCACTACAACAAATCCCCGTTATTTTCTCCATTTTTTGCTTCGTTTTTTGCTTCCACCCACTGTTTTAATGTATTTTTTGCCAATTTTTTGAAAAGGTTGGCGCTATTTATTGGGATGGTGCTATTTTTAGTATTTATTTACATTGATCAAGACAAGTCGACGCTAGTTTCGGTGCTACTTTGCACCAAAATTAGCGTTGATATTAGCTTCGAGTGTGGTGTCGCCATTAGCGCCACCTTTGGCTCCGAGTTTAGCTTCGAGTTTAGCACCACTTTTAGTTCTGACTTTAGCTTCGAGTCTAGCTTCGGGTTTAGCATGGGTTTAGACACCCTTATGTTTAAGAGACTTATTTATATGTATCATAAAAAATGTAAAACAATGAAATGTCAACAAGATACATGCATATCGAGGAGAGAATCACTTACGTCACATCAACAAGGTATATCTACAAGTGCTCGGCGAAACACAACTCTTGGATATAATGAAGTAATGTTGAGACATTGAGATATCAGTAGGACAAATAAGATTGTCTCATCGACACTCTTCAAGTAATGATCAAAAGCATACACCGCTAGACCACAGGGAAGGTGAACAACATATGTGGTAGAGTGGTATACACTGCAACCCCGCAGCAAGAATCCTTGAGCAAGGCGGTAGTGCTGTAAACAGTAGAAGGGAAGGGAAAAACACCACCATACTGTAGTGAGTATAATAAGAGACGACAGTAGTACAATAATCATGGCATCATTACAATTTACAACACTAAATGCAGTAAATCATGTCAGTCACAATCCATTTGAATAAATCATTTAAGGAATCAAGAATATAGCCCACCAAAATACTCTAAAACTCTAATAAATATACTCTAAATTTTTTATAGAAATCTTATTTTCAGGCATAGCCCACCAGAATGGAGTTTTCATTTTAATAAACATACAATAAAACCTTTGTTGAAACCTTATTTTCAGGCATAGCCTGCCAAAATGGAGAAATGTTTCAGTAAAGAATGATAGAGAATGGTAAGGAGATGTGTGTGATAGGAGGCATAGGATTCATTGTTGTTTATCTCATTCCTGCCTTGATCAACAAGGGTTACAATGTTTTTCCTACTGTTTGTAATCCAGATATTTAATTGACATATGTTTGCATAATCTCAAATTCCTTTAGATTCTTTTGAAGTATCAATGTATCCTATATAGGGTTTAGAATGACTTCTTTTAATTTTAAAAAATAAATCAAATGCTTTTGAAGTATCAATGTGTCCTATATAGGGTTTAGAATAATTTCTTTTAATTTAAAAAAAAAATGATGTATTTTCCTGTGATTAGATAATGTGGAAATCTCCTAAATCTTCCCTAGCACACTGTCCTCTTTCACACTGTGTTCATTACTCTAACTACTAGGGTTTTGCATTTGACATCTTTAATATCTTCATGATAATTCCTTTTAAATAGATCTCAGTCTTTGCTTTAATCTTTATCATGGTAACCCTTGAGTTCCATTATCCACCTTCAATCTCTTCTAAGAACGTTGTCTTAAGCTAGATTGCATATAAAGCATATAAAGCAAGTACTTCATACCTGCCATTGTTCCAAACCACCACTCACCACCTTACTTAAAATTTTGCCTCCATAAGCACAATAGCATGCTTTAAAATCATGGTTTCCAATGATTTACCATTAAGGTCACTACTTTCATCAAGATACAATGAGATTTTTGTCTTCAAACTTAAGGCATTATGCAAGATAACATTGTGAATTGTTTGTTGTGTACAATTTGATTTTCTTGCACATTTACTATTTCACTAACTGCCTTTAAGACTGGATATTACACCATTAGCTGCAATCTCAAACAACTTACTCACTATCACTTGAATATTCCTTTCATGAGCATCCTTGTATAAAATCAAACTATACCCTATAGACTGCCTACTTACTTACTAATATAGGGGACTCACTATTTCATGGTATTTTGAGTTTTATTTAGAAGGGGTTAATATGTGGCATTTTTATGTGCAGGAAGAATAGATTGTGGTGCAACGTTCGGGTATGGACGGTTCAGGAAAAATTGGATTTCTATCGATGTCATAACTAGGTTGGATTGTACCTTGAGCCAGTGTGAAACACTTCCAAGTGTTTTCACTCTGAAGCAGAACTTGTGTGTAGGACTTTCCAAATATCCAACAGAGGAAGTTCCTGCATTCTAAAGATAAAATCATAAATCTGCTTATCCAGTTTTTGATCCAACATGAGATCTTTAATATCTGATAAAGAAAGTTTGTACATTCTAAAGATAAAATCAAAAAAATTCTTACCCAACTTCTGATCAAATTTGAGGTCATGAATATCGAACAGAGAAAGTTCCTATATTCTAAAGATAAAATCATAAATTTTATCAGTCCAATTGGAGATCCAATTTTAGGTCATGAAGCTCTGACAAAGAAAGTTCCTACATTCTAAAGATAAAATCATAAATATGTTTGGTTCAATTTGAGGTCCAATTGTAAGGATTTGTCTTTTAAATTATACTTTCTAACATTTTTCTTGATACAAATTGTTACTTTAGAATTATGGTATTTCTTTTCTTCTAATATTTTCAACCCTCATTTCAGGGAAGAGCTCCGAAGATGGTTCGTTCAGATGGAGACTACACTTTTCCGCTATAGATTCCATCTAGAAACACCAGAAGCTTAGGTACTGTCATACTTAGGTACAACAAAGTTTGAGGTTACCTTATTCTCCTTGATACAAAATGTTGTCCTTCAATCCCTCTTAAGCAACATTCATTATTATGGACTTCATCATTGTGCCTTTCATACATTCGATTTAATTTGTTATGTGGAAACATGTTGTCTTTGTCTTTGCAAGTGATGACTATTGTGTAAGCTTTTAATCTACATGAGTGCCCCTCATGTTCAATTCTTGTGATTGTTATGATGCTTGGGGATGCTTACTTTTAACCAGACTATTAATGAAAACTATCTTGGAATTCTTGATGATCAGTTTTGTCAGAATCATGGCTATGTTGATAGTGGAATTTTCTTATTAATAAGGATAAATCTTTATCAATAAGGAGATTACCCCTTACCAACATACTCCACTATCCTTGCAAAGATTGATCTTTAATGCTTCATGGATGGTTTACATGTGATTATCCTTCTCAAATGAAACAATAGGGAAACAGGTTGGGCTCAGCCCTTGTGGGAGCCACATTTCACCCCACATGTTGTAACCAGATAAACAAAACAACCTAATTTTATCTATACCAGATAAAACTGAGCATATGATAGATATATTTGATAACTTTCTTGTTTTCCTAGACATCTTTGGTATGCAAGTTATTTGAATGCACATGATGATCAAATTATATGTTTATAGATGTATGCACATATTTTGACTGGTGATCCTTCATTTCTCTAACAACACTCCTCTCACTCAAATGCAGGGAACCTAGGAGCAGCAAGGAAGACATCAACTTGCAGGCTTAGACAAGTGGGAAGATTGAAGATGATGCAAAACAAAGCAATCAGGATTCGTCATTGAGGCAATGACGGGTCCCCTTTCTCTTTATGTGCATTTTTCTCTTTTGTATCTATAAATGTATAATTTTTTTATTATATGCATTCAAATAGTTAATTTCACGGCTTGTGTGGAACAACATACATTTACATTATCAATAAAGACTACATTTTTGAAAGGATTGTGCAATCTTTCCTTTATTATATGCATCTTCATAAGTGCAATCTAGTAATGTAATCTTCTGATTTTGTTTATGCACATGAATGTAATGTAGCAAAAATAAAAATGTACCTTACTCTTCATTTGAAAATCACAAAATCTCTACCTGATTGAGCTATTAACTTTTGTGTCTTCATGAACATAATATTTGATACAAAATAAATGGAAAACATCAAGTAATCTAATTTTTACTTGACAATTCATACCAAAGATTGAACAATTTAAGGATATTGCATTAGGTAATTTGTATCGACACAAATAATATTACTAAAGCATTTCAAAGTTTAGGCCATAAGAATCATCCTTTTTTAAACATGGATTGTGTTGTAGCCAAAATTCCATCCTAATTATTTTTGCATACTTCCATTTTCACTCATCTCTTACATCCACCATATGCATAGAATTCCTGTCATAACAACTTAAATTTAATAAAATCCCTCACGTAAGCTTCCAAATAAAACCATGATCATGCATCAATTTGTGGTACTTCTCTTTGGCGATACTCTAGCGATTTATGCATGGCATGTCTGGGAACAACCTCGCGTAATAGATGAAATTCCTCTAAAGTCTCGGGCATTTGGCACGAAGCCTGATTGAAATCATAGATAGAACCTGCTCGAAGGGCACCATTACTCTCCTCAGCCGATCTAAAATAAATAAATTCCGGCAGATCCGGTATCAGGAGGAAGAATCGCTTTATGCATTCGTCGGAGTATATCTGAAGGTCGCAAAGGCGAAACGCTCTTGATTGATCATATGAAAGTTATTTTGATGTGACGTTGGCATATAAATGAGAGACGTGTATCTCATTATTTTTGAAATCATCGAAGGGCAAAACAGGATCGACCGTTGAGGAGATATTGAATCATGGTGGTTCTTAAAATGGAATTATCCTCATGCAAACGTCCTTGATAATAAATCAAAAACATACACTACTGTCGAGAAGGTGAGCAACATATGCGGTAGAACGGTATACACTGCAACCCTGTAGCAAGAATCCTTGAGCAAGGGGGTATTGCAATAAACAACAAAAGGGAAGGGAAAAACACTGCCATACCAGCATATCGAAGAAACAACGGGCATTTTAATTAAAAATCTCTTCGATAGTTATGAAATGATGATTAGTCCGATTGATGTGACTAATGAAAATATCGATGAGACTATCGTTATTAATGAAGAACTTGATCATAAAGGTGGAACGAGCACCATTTATGAACCAGGGCTAGATGAAGTGTCCTAAAATTTTACAAATAAGACCTCAAAGAAGTTGAAATCACTATGAATTGTAATTGAAGGATTTGGAGAACCAAGTTGGATGGCGGTAGACAGCTAGAAATTTGTAGCATTTATTGAAGTGGTCTAGACTCAGCTCAAAGTATTTTCTAAGCAAGTAGATGAAATCATTGTATGAGTAGGGTTGAGATGGAAAAAACCCTAGGTAAACAGAAAGCAAAAAGATAGAAAACTGAAGCTACACAATTGAATCAAGACTAATCGATCAGTGTCATGGGTCTGGGACAAAATCCAGAAGAATAACACAGCTTAACCCATCGTGTGTGACATTAGAAGATAAAAAAAAAATATGGGAGATGTATGGACTCTGTGTAGGGGTTATGACCTCTTTATTTATCATTGTAGGAAGAAATTTTGGCAGAGCCCAATGTCAAACTCATGGAATTTGAATTTCGGTAAACTTGTAGTACCCAACGTCTTTGTGAACGTAGAGTTAATCAAGGTGTTGGAAAAGAATTACAATCCGAAGATGAGAGAAATTCATTTGCCTGATGGGTCATAGTTCATGGTCATAAAGCCAAATTATATTTCCATGATTTTTCAACTAGACACTTCCCTAAAAACAAAATTATGAATCAGAGACTTGTTGGAGGAATACCGCACCATGGACACAAGTTACAAGAGGTGGAAATTTCCTCTACATAGGGTTAAAGGTGCGAGTAACCTAACTATGAGGTTCTCTATTAAAGATAAGCTCCCATTCTCTGTGGCTTTGTTTGAAGAATACTTTCAATACATTTATTACTTAGTTGGTCAAGTACTAGGAATTGATGTTCCTAAGAACATGACAATTTCTCCCATGGTTTTAGCCACAGACATCCAGAGCCATAATGCCCGACCCTATGATTATGCAGAGTATTTATCGGAGGCCATTAATAATGCCCTCAATATCATCAAGAATAACAGTGAAGCCATTAATTTCAAGCACTATTCTCTTTTCATGCACATGATATTATACGAAGGGTAGGTGATGGGGATATGGGGTGAGGAATTAAGAATAAAAGACTTAGATAATGATGGAAATTCAAGGCCTGTACAAATGCGAACATCTGTGTGGGACAACAGGTGTGGGAGGTCCCACTACCTATATTTTGAAGAATATTTTGTCAAAACCACTATACAAGATGATAGGCCACAAATGTGACTACAACCTCTTCCCAGAGATCTTAAGATTTCTCTGACCAAAAGATATGGGTCATGAAGCAGGGATAAATCACAATTGGGGGGACTGGTACATGTTTGGGGATTGTACTATTATTAGGTTTTATGGATTTGAAGTTGCACCTTATTTGGTGCCTAAAATTGTGCTAGACAGAGTTGCTTATTTAGAGATCATAAGGAAATTATCATTTTCAGCTTTCATGCATTTAAAGAGCTATGGGAGGTAGACTTTCATGCCTTCCACTTTATTCTTTGGTGATTTCACTATTATCTTTGATTTAGCCTATGACTTGGTTAGTGGTAAACTGGATTATTATGGCTTGTCGATTGGCAACAAAAGGGAAAAGTTTGATCCTGAACACTTCATTCGTGATGCCAAAAAAATTCAGAAATTGAAAGGGTATGAGCATAGTTTCCTTTTAGAAGATGTCATCAGAAATTGTGAAGAAAAATAAAACATGATGAGAATGAATTCCTACAGTAGGGTTATGATGGTTGAGGCTTGGAAGGTGAATAATAACCTAGGCTACGTAGGGGCTTTCCCTGAGGTACAAGATCCCATATAAAGAATTGAACAGTTAATCCTCGATGAAGAAGAACTGATAAGAGATGTGCCACTTGTGGCATTTGAAAGAGGAAGGGGCATTGGTCCTAGGAGGCAAGTAGAAAATATCACACCACTAGATCACTTATCACCTCAGCTTATTCCTGAAGTGAGATTTTTAGTTGGTTCCCCATCCATGGAAGAAGATAACACTGAGGAGGAAGAAGAAGTCTCATATTTTAATGCTCTTGTTATACCCCTATATGAGATGACATTGGAAAGAAGTTTGATCACCTTTGAAGCCTCTGATGAGCTATCAGATGATGTGAGGTATCGTGCAAGTCAGGAATTTGTTGCAGATGATACTTTTGTGCAGACCCCTGAATTTAAGTCCTTTATAAATGAGTATAAAGGAAGACTAATAAGAGAAAGATTAAAGGACATTGACCCTAAGAAAGAAGCTTATACCTTGAAATAGTTGCAACATGAAGTTGATAGGGAAATGAGAAACATGACTGTTGAGAGAGGAAGAGCATTATTGCAAGAAGTTGGATTTATGCTCCTTCTTGGGTGGGATATTAATTCAACCATTGTGTTTGACAACTTTTTGAAGAGAAAGAATAAAACTTTGCAAATAACGGATGAAGCAAGTGATGGGGTCTATATAGGGTCAGGGTACAATCTTGATAATACCACTTTGCAAATTTGGGCTCTTTACCCCCCAAGCAAGAAGCCTTCTCTCATTGACCATGATCATATTTTTGGACATGTCCTAGTGCAAAGAGTAGGGGAGACAGATCCCTTGGAGACTATTGAATTGAATGTGAATGTAGCCAATTTCACCAAATCCCAAATCCAAAAGCTAATAAGAGATAACCAGTGGCTGATAAAGGAAAATGACAGGTTGAAACAAGAATTAACCAACTACAAAGATAGGCTTCCTGCTTCTCCAAGGATTTACTCTCCTCTAATTGAACATGAAAGAAAAGTGTTAGAGGCCATGTCTGAGACTGCTCAATGGAAGCATAAATTTGAAAAATCTCAAAAGGAATAGGAAGAACTAAAAATAAAATTGAAGGCTACTACTTTTGAAGTAGCATCAGGGATAATTTGTATGAAATTCAAAGATATGTGCTAACATGTAGATGGTGTCTTGCGTGCTCACAGTGGAACATACAAGGCCCTCGTGGAGCATGGAAGACTGCTTGATAGGATGAAGTAAATGGAATCCCATATCAAGGAAAGAGATGGAGATAATAATGCTTTGCTCCAAGAATGTCAGAGCCTCATGAATACACATGAAAACTTCCAGAATATCTTGACACAAGAATTGAATGACTTCAGCTAGCCACTATGTATGGCCATGCCAGATTTCTTTGAAGAATCAGATTTGAAGGATCATGAAACTTGGAAAAATGAGATATCAAAATATTTGCCAGGCATCCTTGATGACATCAATGATGAGGATGAGGTACTAAGGAAAACGTATAAGCAGCTCGGGAGGATTGTTGGATTGGAGAGTGCAATGACAAACACTCTACAGATTGCAAACACTTATGTCCAGGAGAAATACATTGATCACATGTCAAAGGTTAATTTGTTCCTTGTGTTAGAATTGGCTATGGATTCCACCCAAGATCTATAGACCAAATAGAAAGCACAAGAAGAGAGAAAGATTATGACAAGAATAAACTGTATTCAATGTCATTAATATGATAATGATTATTATTCATTACAAATGAGAAAGACCCCTTGGTTATATAGCCAAGGTGAGAACATAGAAGGGCATAAGATTATGACAAGTGTCAGAATCTTATGACATGAGACAACTAGGAAAACTTATCACTCCACTTAAGGTGGAGAGATAATCACATGATATGTCCACAAAAGGTGGAAATGATGAGATAATGACATGTCAAGTCCACCAAAAGTGGAAATTCTCCAACAACCTCCTATGTGGTCCCTAAGTAAACTTAACTAAGGTGTAATTATGACCTAGGACAAGGTCAGGCATTTAATTACGCAACAACCAGATTGCAACTTAGAGGGTGGTGCACAAATGAAAGCAATGCAAGATGGGTCGGCTACTAGGCCATGTTGGGTACCCATCCTACCAAACAATACAATCAATGCAATGCAATCTACCAAAGCTGAGGAAGGGAGAAAACCTGCATGGGAAAACTCCCCTCAAGGGTAGAAGCCCCACAAAATATAGGGCCTTTCTCAATGAAGGGCCAGAAGGTAAAAAGAAACCCCATGTGAGGAAAAAGACCCCCCCATAAGAGAGAAGTAGAAGAGAAGCAAGGTAGCCCCCCCTCAATGTTGAGTCTCCTGCAAGAATGGTAGAAGCTCGACATTGAATGCTGAAGAAGATCCAATCTCGCCGAACAACGTTCCTCCCCTTAGGAAGAAACAAAACCAAGGATGTATGCAGGAAGTCATGAAGATGGATGATGCATGATGATGTCTCTGAAGCATGCTCAAGTGTCTCCATGTCGATGCAGAAAGTTGAACCACTCCAATCAGGTGTTCTAGGCCACACTGCTGAAGAGGAAAATCCAACATCTAGTAGAGAAGAATGTAGAGCACTATCCAAAGACAATGATATCCCCTCTAAAGACAAAGAAGCCTCCTCCAAATGCTGTCCAAAAGTATCCACACTCACGCCAATCTGTGAAGAATGATCTAATAGCAAGAGGGAATGAACCGAGGTCAAGGTGTTCCCTCACAACAAGCTGAAGAAAGGTTCATCTTCATCGAAGAGATGGATGCTATCAAAGAGTGTCACTCAAATGCAAGATGAGACTCCACAAACAAAGTCTAAGAAATACACATTGGGAAGTCATCCAAAGTAGCCATATCTGGAGACTATGTATCTTTGCCTTGAATCCCACTAGGAGCCAAAGCTGTTGAATCACAAGTATCATCAACGGCAATAGTAGGTGGAGGAGATGAAGTGCATGGCTCAAGTATTGGATCTGATGTGAGTATGACCAAGTTCAAAAAGCCAAATGTCTCCTTAGGAGGAATCATGAAAAAGTTTGTGATCAGCAGTCAGAAGGGCATTTATTGTCTTCATGTGGAAACAATGCAAGGGAATACAACTGAGATGAATGATCAGCCACCCCAGTATGATGACTCTAGTCTCAAGTCCGCGAATGATAGCAGTCGAGGTGAACTCCCGCGATTCTCCCATCTCCCCATGTCGATATGTGGAGAGAGAGTGGGTGTTGTCAAGTAGGGAACACACAAGACATCCTGAAAAGTGTTCTCCCCAATGCTAATGGATCCCTTCCCTGTTACACTCATGTATGTATTGTTTCCCATCAAGATGGGAGACATAGAACAAGGCTGAAATGTAGAGAAGATAGTTTGTGAAGATGCCATATGATGTGATGCTCCTGAATCTAGAAGCCATCTCCCTAATCCTGGACTTGAATGAGCACAATGAGCTTGTCCTTTATATCCTGATGTTTGACCTTTTTCCTTTTTAGACTGTTTTGAAGTAGAAGGAGAAGAAGATGATTCAGACATTCTAGAAGGCAAGTCAATGCGATTCTTTTTGAGGAATATTTTCAACTCATGATATCCTTCTTGCAGCAATGGTGTTCTTCATGTCCATCCTTCTTGCAATAGCTTCAAAAGGTCTCTCTTAGATGTTTCTCCTTTTTGCAGTTGATTTTTCTTTGATTGTCCCGAAGATATGGATTATCCTTTGCCAGTCTGAATGTTGATTATTCTTTGCTTTCTAATACATTTCCTGCTTATGGGATTGATTCTTTCAGTAGGCGGCACTTAATAATGCGACACGAGGGCCGTAAACTATCGGGCAAAATTTTTTTTGCCTCACCGGATAACTTTAGATGGTGAATTGGCAGTCGATCTTATGGTTTTAGCCCTTACGAATAGCGATGGCAGGGTTGGATTTGACCCAAAATTCTCCAAAATTGCAGCTACCTTCTGGATCTGGCAACCACTCTTCAGCTTCAAACCCTCCTAGATTTGGCCTCGTATCTCCGATTTGGACGAAACAAAAGGCGAAATCAACTATATCGAACCTTCCAGACGCAATGGTGAGCTCAGATTTGCACTAGCAAGCTCGGATATGAACCTGCAACAAAGAGTCACGAATGAAACCTCCTCAGATCTAGAATCTCTCTTCAGAATAAGACTCTCCAATGGCTCCAAACACGCTCTGACACCATGTTAGAATTGGCTATGGATTCCACCCAAGATCTATGGACCAAATAGAAAGCACAAGAAGAGAGAAAGATTATGACAAGAATAAACTGTATTCAATGTCATTAATATGATAATGATTATTATTCATTACAAATGAGAAAGACCCCTTGGTTATATAGCCAAGGTGAGAACATAGAAGGGCATAAGATTATGACAAGTGTCAGAATCTTATGACATGATACAACTAGGAAAACTTATCACTCCACTTAAGGTGGAGAGATAATCACATGATATGTCCACAAAAGGTGGAAATGATGAGATAATGACATGTCAAGTCCACCAAAAGTGGAAATTCTCCAACAACCTCCTATGTGGTCCCTAAGTAAACTTAACTAAGGTGTAATTATGGCCTAGGACAAGGTACAAGACATTTAATTACACCAACACCTTGCACAAGTTGTATGAGGAGGTAGTCAGAGTTTGTTTGTTATAGACGCATTCACATGGTGCTTGAGCCTTGAATAGATCTTAGGTGGTAACAGGCGCTTGTTGATGATTAACGGACTGTGGTGCATCCAACAATAAACTCTTTTTAAGTTTCTATGTTATGTTAATTATGCTTTAGTTAAGAAATGATGTAACTTTTGTGAATGGACATGAAGCTTGTTGCTTCTCGTACAAATAGGGAAACCAAGGTCTGATTTTGATCATCATATCATCATCATTTCAATCCATTAGAAAAGATACTAGACCATCTCATCCACTTATTCATATCAAAAGAACTCATGTTATGTATGTTTATATTTTGAGCAATATAATGGAGCAAATACTTTATAACTCATAATCCATTTTCAATGTTCAATTGTTGTGTCGATTTTCATGCTTATTTATTGCTTTATTGTCTTCAAAGGGGTCTTTTCAAGTTGTTTAAATCTGCAAGATTTATCAAGGCACATTCGTTGTTACTATGTGGATACTTTGATTGGTTTCTGGTTAGGTGTGAATTAAATTCCTTTCAAATAATTTACTTTAATTGGTTCGTATTAAGGATTAAAGTCCTCTTAGAGATTGGCACCCTCGTATGGTCTAAAAACCTGCATTTTTGAGACCCAACAGATTGCAAATAACTCTAAAAATTTAGAAGTCTATGAAACAGTGTATATATTCTATGAAACAATGTATATATTCTTGTACTTGTAAATATTCTTGTATATATTCTTATGCTTGTATATTCTATGAAACATTTCTTATTTTCTATGAAACGGTGTATATATTCTTGTACTTGTAAATATTCTTTTACTGTTATGTTTATTAAAGAAAACAAAGTTTGAATAAAAAATGCTTCACCCTTTTTTGTAAGTGAGTATGTGAATTATTGTTTAAGGAAAAATCTTACAGTGTTTACATTTTTAGTTTACTAGTTTCAAATCTTCATTTTCTATGTATATAAAATTGTATGTGCTCTTTATCTCTAATTACATAAAACAATAATGTCATCAATCAGGTTTTCAATTTCAGCACCATCATTGTCCACACTTTTCATATTATCCTATTCACTTTTAAGTACAATCATCGTAAAATTTTTTTTTATTTCTTGTCCGAGTTAATCTTGATTCCTTTCAACACAACAAGAGGGTTGCATGTTAAATTTCAAACATTTTCTTTGCATTTTTTTGTATATATTATTTTCTCAGTGCATCATTATGTAACAACAATTTCACTTCTGAGATATACAGTAAAAATAAATGAAAGCACATGTTTGCTTTGTCAATGGAAATGTATGGTGAATACCCTATGTCTTTCAGATAAGTGTGCAAGCAAAATAAGACATAACTGATTGAATCCGATTTTCTATTGTACAATTGTTTTTTTATGTGCTTTTTACTTTTTGCATGTGGATTACCCTCAGAAAGAGACTACTTATCTTGTCTTAAATGAAGCCTTTACATTTCCTATCTACGAAAGGAATTTACTGCTTGACAACAAGTTCGAGAACTTCATACAAATTAAGATTGGTGTAAAAGGCTATCCCCGCAAATGTTGTTTGGTCTAAAATTATAATGGAAAATAAAAAATCTTGCTAGGAGAATAAAATAGGTTTTAAATTGTCCAAGTACAAAATAATATTACTTAAGCATTTCAAAGTTTAGGCCATAAGAATCATCCTTTTTTAAACATGGATTGCAAATAATTCTGAAAAATTTAGAAGTCTTGGTCATTAACATTATTGTCTACTACAATGTCATCCAATGTATCATTGTCAATGTTCATATGTTCTTTCAAGTATTTAATACTATCATCATCCTCATCTTGACCTGCATCATCTTCATCATCATTGAAATTTGACTGTAGACCATCTATATTGTTACCAAATGTATTTGGATCATCATTTTCTATACCATCCATATTGTTGTCTTCCATAACATCATCTAACTCTGGATTGTTGTCTTCTTGTGGCTAAACATAACCATCTTCAACATCATCATGGATGTCAATTTCTTTGATGTTCTCTAATCCCTCTCTCTCATTTTTTTAGCCATCATTGTTTTGCTCAGTATCCACTAATGCATTGTCAAATACATGCCTTAATCTTAGATCATAATGTATGACAAATATCCATTTCAGGTCCAAAATATCTTCATAGAAAAATGCTTGCACATGAACGACATACATATATTAGATGTATGTTATAACAATTTTATTGATTAATAAACACATGTATATATTCGCAATAAGCTATGAATTAATAGATTAATGATCACTACCACTTCTTGTTTGAGTTAAAGAAATAGCTGCTCACAATGAATTGGTAGAACATAAGGCTCCTTATCCTCCGGTAGGAATGATGAGGAATCTATAGAAAACAATCCACTATGGGTATCATGTCTTTATGTCCTCTCAAATGCTTCATACCATCACTTAAAAATACAACATTTAAAAGAGCGGTAATCCAACTCAATAATTTCTTGTATTTTCCCAACATATTGTAGATTCCCTTCAATTATATTCTTATCTTTTAAGCTTGATCGACTGGATTACTCGAAGTCAACCATGATGCCACAATCAAAGGATCGTCTCTTTACGTCTACACTTTCTACACGATAATGTCGACCATATGCCCACATCGTTGGATATTTCCTCACCTATGAAAGACCATTTATTTTAGTGAAAACAAATATAATGACGAATATTAAAATAGTTAAGACTATCAAAACTATAAGGAAACAACATTTTGTAAAATTCCAACTATACATTTCTTTCACATCCTCTAGACATGTTGATTTCATCTTCTGTTATGTTTGAATTTGTACCTGCATCTTCTATTTGATTTTGAATTTGTTCAGTAACCCATTCTAGTGGAAAATCTTTGCCCCATTCCCCAAGCAGATGAGTGGGAAATGGAGTATTCCTTGGGTTCGATCTCTTAAACTATCTCCTTGCTTCTAACACTTCTTCTCTCTTTTTATCATACAAATCAATCCATTTGTTCATAAAGTCCATGTGGTACAGAATGAACTTGTCAAGTATAGAAATTTTGTCTACGCCTATTACATGTCAACATGTTTATTTCAAACTCCGAATGTCATGCTGTTAATTTGACAAATAAATTACATAGTAAATTAATGATTGTAAGCAAAACAACCACACTGATCATGAATTTACTTACTAATTTATACTTCAACACCATTAGATTGTGGCTTTTCTCCATCAATAATATCTTATGCTTGTTCTTCATCCCAAACGTGTGGGAAATCTTCAAAATCCTTACCAAGGAATTCACATAGGAAGAAAAATGCTTCATTCAATACATACCCTTCAGCCATGCAACCCTCTAGATGTGCCTTTTGTCAAACATATCTTTTAAGAGTTTTCATATACCTCTCAAAGAAAAACATCCACCTCGTTGATATGACACCTACCAATTCAATGTCATCGATTAGGTGTATAAGTAAATGGACTTTTAGGTCCATGAAACTTTTAGGGAGCTCCTTCTCAAATACACATACAATTTTTGCAATTTCCATCTTCCACTTTGGCACTTTAGATTCATGGATCTCCTTGGAGGTCACCCACCTAATATAAGAATAGTAAATTAGTATGAACCTTTAGTCATAAATTAAAATGCAGTATAACATCTCTATGTCTCTCACACATGAACATTTAATATAGCCACATACCTTGTAAATGCTGACAATCGACTTATGGCATTCCTTAAGTCAATTGTAATACAAGAATCCCCCCTAATTGCCAATGGCATGATATGCTATCAAACACATTCATGAAAAAGGTCATTAGTAATTTTTTCTCGCACAACAAAATATCAAAATAAATTTAGTGCTTAATCAATATTACCAGTAAATGTTAAATGTTGATATATAATACCTTCATTAAATTATAAAAATCATGTGTTTTAAATCCTATGATATGTCCATCAACTGTAAAAGCTTTACCCAATGATGACCCATAGCCATTAGGTGTCCTTATTGAAAGAATGAAATTTTTTAGTTGGTCTACCTCTTTTTTTTTTTAAATCCATGGAGCTTCTGTATATGTTTCATTATCCCTATTTGGCCACAAATGTTTTCTATCAAATTTGGTACACGAAAGAACAATATCTCTCCTCGAAGACAAGGTGTCCTTCTCTTTGCCTGATATATGTTGAAATATAGAATCTAGGACATTTTTGAAGATGTGCATAGGATCTAATAGGTGAGATATTAATAGATCCTTCCAATAAGGGAGCTCATAAAATATGGATTTCCTTTTCATTCCTTTTGGCATATTAACTACAACTTGTTCTAGTTCTTCAATTGAATCACCTCGATCAAAAAAATCCTCCCAAACTTTCAATTCAGCATCTTCATACTTCTTAAGCCAATCACCTGGACCCATAATCATGGGAGGGCCTCTATTTTCAACTTTTCCAACAAATTGATTCTTCAGGCGATTTCTAAACCTATGATCTAGTGGTAGAAAAAACCTATTGTTTGCTTAAATAAACTTATGTAGATCTTTAGAATACCACCCTTGAAATTGTTTTGTACATCTTGGAAATGAAAATATACCCTTTTTTTGAAGCCCTACAATTCAATAAGTAATGTTAATAACATCAAAAAAATAGTATAAAACTAAGTATGAAAGTTGGGATGAAAATAAATTATGAGTGCAAATACGTAAATATTTTATCTTACCAGAACAAACACCAAGTCCTAGGAAATCATGGATAGTCCAACATAGCACACCATACAACATGAAGGACCTATTTTATGGAGGACGTGATATGTCATACATTCTTATTCCTTTCCATAGCAGTTGCATCTCATCAATAAAAGGCGCAAGATAAACATCCATGTTTTTAATTTGATGTTTTCCTGGAACAATGAGAGTCGACATAAGGTGCTCCTTTCTAACACTCATCCATGGGGGAATATTGTATACTATCAATTTGACTAGCCAAACACTATAATTTGAGCTCAAGAAAGAGAATGGACACACTCCATCAATTGCAAGAACAAACCTGATACTACGGGGTTCATCTTTGAATTTTGTTGGCCATTTTTCCTCTGTGTTTCATTGCTTTGGAGTCGGCCGGAATTCACATGAATCCATCTTTACTCCTATTCTTTGCATGCCATTCTATCAATTGTGCTAGTGAATTGCAATGAAACATTTATTGAAGTCTAGGTATAATTGGCATGTGACGTAAAACCTTCTTTAGAATTGTAGGACCTTGTACATCTGTACAATATCTCTTCTCTTTACATACATGGAATTCTACCTTGTTTTGATATTCATCTCTGTATAAAATGCAATCATTTTTACATGAATGAATTTGCTTATATTCAATCCCCAACTCAACCAACAACAGACGTGCCTCTTTGCAAGTTGATGGCAACACATTCTCTTAAGGGAATATTTTAGTTTTTAGTGCCCTATAAGATTGCCAGAGATTAAATCAATTGAATGTTTACGAATTATGTACAATTGACAATGCAAAGTAAGAAATAGATTTCAACTCACTTTAGTAGGGTAGTGAATCCTTTTTCTGGCCAACCAAATAGTGACTTGATTTCTAATAATATTAATGTGCATGCCAGTTTTGAGGTTCTACTTGCACCCGATTTGAACACAAGTGTCTTTGCTGCTTGCTTGATGAAGTCTTTGATGTTATTATCATCAACAGTACATTGGTTGTAATTACCCCTGCTATCATCTTTATTGTCAATCATATCATCATTATTTCCATCATTGTTTCCATCCCCAAAGAAACATGTAAGCATTTCATTCAATCCTTCTTCATGCATTGCATTTTCACTATCATGATCATCATCATTAAGGCTAGGTGGCATGCCATCAGTGTATGCGACTCTCATTAGCTCTTCAATTTTCTCAAGTGGTAGTGTTCTCTTCAATCTTTCTCTTCTTGCCTTGGTATGGTTTAAAGGATGGTTTGGATCATCCCGTCCAAATCTTAATAACCTAGTTGGATCTTGGGTATTAGTATAATGTGTTTCATAAAAATCTTCTACCTATCAACAAATGCAAGCATTATTTAATGGTTGGAAACAATTGGATAAATCATAAATGTATCAATTTCAAAGAAATATAATCAAATATGGCTTAAAAAATAAAAATGTAAATTGTATGAACATATATACATCAATAGACTACCTTTTTTATACAATAATTTAAATAAAACACAATTTTGACAACATAGTTTATAAAACATCAATCCACCCTCATTTAGTATTCTTTGGTTTTAATCAATTGTAGGAGGCATACTACTGACTGGAAGCTCATTGTATATGTAATGTCTTTGCACAATCTCTTGTTTGAATTGTTTCTTTCCACGACATATAGAACATCCACAAAAAATAATTTTCTCAAAGTATTCATCCCATGTACTATAGTCTTGACCTACCTCTTCTTCAATGCAATCATTTGTTGTGTCTGCAGTATCCATTGTCATATTCTCTTCCACCCACTTTCGTCTATGTGATTTAATAGTTTTAGGTTCACGTCCACGTACATATCTTCTTCACTTGCTAGTTGAACACTTAGGCTCTGCATTTGCTCCAATCTCCATCTAAAATAATCAACAACATGCATTAATTTATGTCAAGATTGGATAATACATTATAAATTTCAATAATACTATGAAAAAAGATGGACATATCACAAAATGCCATCAGATCATTTTTTCCTAAGTTAAGTCAAAATTTGAGTACCTGATTTGATATGACACGATTTGTTACCATGGCCTCGTCTCGCCCCTATAATACACAACATAGTAAATAATGTTTAGTACACCAATTATATCATTTAAACGAGTATGCTATCCAACACAAAACATCACTTTAGTCATATATTTTATATATTGATATCTCCTCTATGTTGTAGCATTTGTGAATTCATAAACACCTTCCTCCTTTCGTTGAGGTTGCTTTCTCTTCTTACCTCTATTGTATCTGCATATTTTGTTGTCTCATATATTTCCACCCACTTTCCTCTCAGCGATTTAATATCTCTATGTTGTCCACATCCTCTCTCCATGGCTTCCTATGTGAATAAAAATGTTTCCATAGAAGCTTTCACTGCACTACCATCGAGAAGGAAGAAGCAACTTGCGGGACCATGGTAAAAACCACTCTACTGCACCGAGTTGATGAAGGAGCCGCAGGACAACGGTGGTCACTACACTATCGCATGCCAATGGTAGAAGACTTGCGGGAGTCAATGCAACACCACCAAGAACAGAAGGAAGACTCGCATGCCGCCACAGAAGCTTTCACCTCACTATCGCCAAGAAGGATGAAGCACCTTGTGGGACCATGGTAAAAACCGCTCTACTGCACCGCGCTAATGAAGGAGCCACAACACAGTGGTGGTCACAAAAACAAGGCAGGAGTTGGAATTATTTCCAACACTTTGGATCCTGTGATACACAACAATGAAAATAGTCAATATACAACAATGATAGGCACCCAATTAGGCACACTTAGCACTGCCTTAGGTGCCCCAAATAGATTACATTAACGGCCAAAAGTCAGCACTAAAGTTGGCGTTAACTAACGCCAACAATAGTGTCAACTACTGAATCAAAATAAAAAAAAATTAAAAATTTCCCGCGTGAAGGAAGAGAGCAGGGCACTACCAGCAACTGATGAGAAATTTGATTTAGTTTGCGACACCATAGGTAAGGTTACGATTTTTTTTTTCTTGGTTGAATTTGTGATTGTTTACTGCTCTTTGTGTATACACCTAAAATAGGTCATCACCTTTAATTAATATTTGAACTACGTATAAGTAAACTCTCAATTTATTTATATTGTTCGTTTTCTAAATTCTCCAAATCTAAAACATATTCTTCTAAATTAATTAAATAAACAAATTTCCACAAGCTTGTTTTATTTAATTAATCTTCACTAATCTCGATTAGGAATTTGAGCACATGTCTACAACTTTTGTGCCACCTCACCAAGGTCACATGAAATTAAATAACTCTAATTTTTAATTAGAATTATCTTCAACCAATCTTTAAAATCACATGGCTTATTCCTCACACACTTCCACCAATTTTGGAGCACATGGTCTTCTCTTCCCACACTTGAGTCTTCCATCCAAATGGCATGTTTCCCATTGGTCAAGAGATTCTTCCATCCATATGGCATGTTGTCTTTGGTCAAGGGGACAACATCTTGATTCTCTCCATCTCCACCATCAATTCTTCTTGTTTGAATATGGACCGTTGATCATTGCCACCTCACTATATGCTTGGAAAAGGCTATAAATACAACCCTTGGGCATTGTATTTTGCATCCACATTTGAAGTAAAGTTATCATGCAGGTTTATCATTTAAGCTTGGGAGCACTTTGGAGTCTTATAGTTAATTGTTATATCATGTTTTGCATCTTAGTTAAATCTTAGACTAACACTTTGCTTCATAGTTTCATTTTATGTCATCCTTTGCATCATAGTTGCATTTTAGATTTGCATTTTCATAATTAGCATTTGAGCATATGGAGTATCATCTTAGTATTTTATAGTTTGCATTTGAGCATATGTAGAATCATATATAGCATCATATAGATCACTACCATAGTATCTACCACTTTTTGATCATTCATCACAAACACCATCATTTATTCATCATGGCATCCATTATCCTTTCCATCGTATAGTTGCAAGTAAGAGCTTAGTTGGCTTGCATGTTGAATACTAATCTCATTTCTTAAGTGTCATTCTAATAGCCTTTGGGCACATAGAAATATGAGGGCCAAACGGTTGAAAGAATCATTAAGAATAGAGGACAATGATACATTCTTGGAAGATTTGATAAATTGCAAATTAGAGTAGCTTCTTTGCTTTGAATCTTTAAATATGATTTGTTTCATTAGGGTTTGTGTTGATTTACTAACTTTCCACATTTCACACACACACAAAAGGGTGCCCACCGTGGGGCCATACCCCATTTTTAACAGTTTGCTGGAAAAGTTCATTTAAATAGGTTGGACGTGACATTTTGGCGCAACCGTGGTCTCTTTCGGCATCTAGTAAATCTTCTGGCGCACATGACTTCTATTTCGACACATCTAAAGGATCCTCCAGTGCATTCGGTGACTGTTCCAACACATCCAACTTTTCTTTCAGTGCATTCGTAAACTATTTTGGTGCATACAAGGATTATTTTAGCACATATGGTCTTTTCTATAGCGCATTAAGCATCTGTTTTAGTGCATTCATCAGATTTTATAGCGCATTTGGTAGTTGTTTTAATGCATACATCAGTTCTTTTAGCGTATTAAGCAGTTATTTTGGTGCATTGGTTAGTTCTTGTAGTGCATCAATGTTTTAGCGCATTTGATGACTATTTTAGCATATTGGGTAAAAATTGTGAAATTCAACAACTGATTTGTATCTTCTACTTGCAGGTACTTTTATACATTGGTCAAAGACAAATTTTATCAAACTACTGACATATTGCAGGGGCTAGAAGTGATTTAATTTTTTCCTTTTGGTTAAGTTAGGAACATAGCTTAATTAAAAGGTTAATGAACACCATGTCTTTCATGCTTGATGGTTGGCAGGCGTATGCTCTCCCCTTAACTGGGTGACCAAAAATCCAGACCCATTCACTTTTTGTGTGCAAGTGTGAGTGGAGTATATAACATGTGTTCTCCCTTTATTCATGTGGAATAAGGATTGATCGAACTACAGGTATACTTGCTTGCTTTTGTTTATCTTAGAGGGTCTGCCTTGTGGTAAAAAGTAATCACCCAAGGGAACAACCCAATCGGTAACACACTAAAGCCAAGCGACTTCCAACTGGGATATAAATGTGGATACTTGAATAAAGGCAAGTATCATGAGGATAGTTTCGATGAGAAGGGAAACAATGGTCTCTCACCACATGGATTATCCCCCACAAACAAAATGTTTGTACTAGAACCCTTGTTATAGTTTGGCCAAAAACCTTTATCTATTCTTTGGTGCAACAACGATCATTGCAAAGTCATCCATATTCTCGTAGTTTTTAGTAGTGATGAGAAATATGCCATGGGAGATTCATAGGTATTAATGCCTGGGTGCCCCGTAGAAGTGAGTATCATGGAGGGGAACCAGTGGGGTAAAGCATCTAGTCATCTACTAAGAATAAGTGCAGTTGGGGTAAAACCCATGTGGAATCCAAAAGAATATTGTCCTACATAGCCTTAAGATTGTACATGTTTGACGTATCTTTACCAATGTGTTTTTAAACCAATTTCAATCACAAACATCACATGTTGAAAGTGGAAACCTTGATTCAGAAAAAACATTCATTGAAACGACAAACTATTTAGTTGGAAAATCCAAAAAATTAAACAAAATTCCAACAAACTGCGTCATTTCCCCAATTCAGCACATTCGCTACATCTTATAGCGCATCTGACTACTATTTTAGCGCATCCATGCAAAACTCTGGTGCATCTATCCTCTGTTCTAGTGCATTGAAACAATATTTTAGCGCATTCAAGAAATCCTTTAGCGTATCTATCCTCTATTCTAGCGCGTCAAAACAATATTTTAGTGCATTCAAGCAATCCTTTAACACATTTGTGCAAAACTCTAGTGCATCTGTCCTCTGTTCTAGTGCATTCAAGAAATCCTTTAGCGCATCTGTGCAAAACTCTGGAGCATCTCCCTTTTGTTCCAACACATTCAAGTAATATGTTAGTGCATTTGTGCAAAACTATATCACATACATCCTATGTTTCAATGCATCTGTCCAGTTTTCTAGTGCATCCAGACTTTGTTTTAGCGCATCCATTAAATACAAAAACCAAAGAGTTAAACCTATCTTTTATCTCATAGTTTGAACCAGAATTTTGAATTTTCTCAAAATCCAACACCATTCTTCAGGTACAACAGAGTCTAAACATGTGTTTTGTCAAATGATTTCACGAAAGATTAGAATCCAGAAACCAAAGTCCAAATTTCTTAGTCCAAGAGAACATCAAAAACGTCTCACAACACTCTACGAATTTAGAGATAGGTTGGTTTTCAATTTCTACAAAAGAGCTTCAAAGAACAATCCCAACTTGTACTCATTTTACTATTGTCAAAATCCAAGACTTTTCCAAAGATTTGAGTATCTCGTTTAGGAAGAAAATTTGTCTCTGGTCTTACGTTTTTAACCAAAATTTTCTCAATTCCAAAATCATTCCTTAGGTACCTTAGAATCTAAACTTGTTAAAATTGACCTCTACAAGTGGAATTTTCCAACCTAAACCAAGATCTAACATCTCAAAGTACTAACATCATCAAATTTATCTCACATTTGATTATTAAGCCTAGTTTCATCATCAGGATTTATCATCCTCTCATCACGAAACAAAGCCATATAATCAAATCAAACTTAGTCTCATTAGAATTTGTCATTCTATTTGACTTAGTTGTAATCCTTGGTACTTTTTGAAAACTTAGATCAAAGTTTAGTCTAAACTATAGCACTTGTATGCCCGTTCAAACAAGGTTACAAAAAAAAAACTCAAGGAAAAAGGACTTGAAAATCAAAACATCAAAGAGCCAAACATTGAAACTTCAACCATTGGAACTCCAAACATTGAAATTCCAACCATCAAAACTCCAATCATTGAGACTCAAAACACTGAAACTCAAAATAGTGAAACACAAAACACAATGGAAGAGGCTAAAGAAAATCTTTTCTGTGGACTCAACAACACTGAAGGGGAAGAAATAACAGAAGAAGAAATCCAACATGTTGAACAAGACCCCAATTTCCACAAATTTTTGGAAAATATTTTTGAAAGAAATGGGGAAAAATACCCCCTTATGTTAGATAAACAAGGTTCCAAATTGTCAAAAGACTTTGATGTGAATCAATTGAAAGCACCACCCAAAAAGCCCGAAAATGATCTTGAACAAGTGGTTGCTCTAACTCACCAAATGAAAAATATTCAACAACAAATCCTTGATATGAAAAGAGGGACTTCAAAACTATACTCGATCCAAGACATTTGTCCTTATCCATTTGATCAAAGTATTCACATGATACCCTTTCCCAAACATTGCGAGTTCCCAAGGTAGGACAAATACAATGGAAAAACCGATCCGATAGACCATGTGAGAGAATTTAGGACCATGAGTCTCGAATTTGCATATGAGGAAACATATTTGATGAGATTATTCCTAAGAAGCTTAGGTGGACATTGTCTTGAATGGTTCTCCAAACTCAACCCACCAATTAACACCTTTGAGGAATTAGTCAACAAGTTCATCACCCAATATTCTTACAACATCCAACATGACATTACTATGAAAGATCTTTGTAACTTGAAACAAAAGAAGGGTGAATCATTCCTTATATTCTTGCAAAAATGGAGAAGTTTATTTGCATGATATTCTTGTCCTATACTCGAAAAGGAAAAGATAGCAATCTTTGTTGACAACCTCAATGATGAGATGAGTTATAGATTGGAATTGTAATGTCCCCCAACCTTCGAGAAATTGATTGAGAATAGGATTAAAATTGATGATGCCTTAGTCAAGATAGGATTCATCAAGATATATAATGAAAACAACTCGTCAAACTCCTCCAAAAATTATAATAGTGGCAACAAAACAAAGTTTTGGCAACGAATCAAGAATGTTGGAAACAATGATGGTGTTGTCAAAATTCAAAATGCAAAACCTGTATTCAACCTAACTGTAGTCACTGCCAAAACTAATTAGAATAAAAATCCCCCCAACAATCAAAGCAACAACCAAGGTAACAACCAGGGCAACAACCAAAATGTCAACTAAAACAACAATCAAGGTAATGTTGGATCTAGGACACCATCGTATCAAGCATCCTCAAATTGAAGGAGGTTCACACCTTTTGGGCAATCACTAGAATCAACATTAAAAAAAAATTCTTGAAGCTAAGGTCATAACTCTACCAGAAGCAAGAAATTGGGAACCAAAAGTTAAACCCCCATGGTGGAATGAGGCCCATTTATGTGAGTTTCACCGCAACAAGGGACATAAAACCAATGACTGCATGCAGTTGAAACACTTGATACAAGATGATATTTGGAGAAGAACTCCAGACAAACAATGACCATGGGGCATTCAAGAACCCTCTACCAAACTATGAGAAAGGAGAGTTTGCATCATCAAACAACAAGGGAAATAACATTAACTATGTCTATTACACCACCACTCTGCATATTGAGGCGGTTGATGATCCAACCCATGACAAATTAGATCCTATTGTCAATGATAACCCAACAAACGATGACAGCATGGGACATGAACAAAACATCATTGCAATTGAAAAACATCATCATAATGTTGAAACTATGTCACATCAAATCAATCTTATCAAAATCAGGGAACAAAACAACAACACACATGTTAATGCAATCACAAGAGGACAAACCAAGGTAACATTGAAAGGAGCTACCCCTTCCACGTCCAAATCAATTGTTATCCTTGCAACTCAATATAACATAGTGGATTAGTTGCAGAAGATAACCGCACAAATATCCATATTAGAACTCCTCAAGATTTCACCTACTCACAAGGAAATCTTGGAACAAGCTCTAGTTGCCACCATGATACCCAACAATCTAGAGGTTTTCCAATTCCAGACTATGGTGGGCCATTTGACTGCACCACATTACTTATCCTTTTCTGAACATGATGATGTATCTATCAATCATCCCCACAACATTTCCTTACACATTGATGTCCTAATCCACAAGCACCGCGTTAAACGTGTCCTAATAGATGGAGGAGTTGGCCTGAATATCTGTACTTTGAAACTTGTTTGTGCCCTAGGCTATTCAGAAAATGCCATTGATCCTAGAAGGAAAATCACAATAAAAGAATATGATGACAAGGAGAGATCTTCACAAGGATTGATAGTACTACATATTCAAGTGTAATTAGTTGTCAGGGATATAGTATGTCAGGTGTTAGACAAAGAGTTAACCTACAACATACTCTTGGGAAGACCTTGGATTCATGACATGCAAGCAGTATCATCCATATATCACCAGTGTTTGAAGTTCCCATTCACTGGGCAGGAAATCACTATTGCAGCTGATTAAAAATACCCCCAATATTGTAACACCCTCAAGACTACTCAAGATACTTTTGTACCACACAATAGGGAAGCTTCGACTCAGGGTTTATCAAATGATGGGAAACAACTAAATGCGTTGTCAAAGTGGGTTGAGAAAAAGGACCAATTAAAGGATAAGGATATTGATGATGCCAATCCCTCAAATAAAGAAAGTACATCAAATCCTACTCCACAAAACTAGGAAGGTCAAATTGAAGCATTCAAAACAAGTTGTAAAGATCCAATTGAAAGACAAAGGCATGGGAGAATACTCATTTCAGCAATCCTTATGCTTATCACAACTTTCATCTTCTCCAAAGTCCCATGGACAACCATCAACATCAAGACAACAATCATCACAACCCACCACACTATTTGATGAAGCCTTTGTAAGAGCAGGAACATTAGTGGATGAGTCAGACGATAAGGAGGTTTTAAACTGGTTGTACAAAGATGAAGAATAATTACAAGCACCCACCTCAAATGTACAGATAGAGCAGTATGGAAAAGGAAAGAATATCATGGAAAAGATGGGATATGAGGGAAAAGGTCCTATCAATAAAATGAAAGAAGGCATCATAGAACCGATACAACCTATCACAATGCAAGCCAAAGATAAAACAAGATTGGGGTATAGAGAATAATCAAGAGAAGAAACCGGACAATAAATTGTTGAAAGAATCCTACAACTACAAGCTAGTGATGCTCATGAAACTAATTCAAATGAGCATGAGTGGGATTCGTTATCTGAAGAGTCTTGTCACAATAAGTAAATTGATGTGGTCCAAAAGTATACACCCATATGTGAGGAGGGTCAAATTTTGGGATATAGACCTCTTGAAATAGGATCACCACACATTGATGATTCCAGTGGAGACGATTAGACTCAGAGTGAAACAAATAATTCAGAGGAAAGTTACCTTATAGACATTGACCTCACTATTGGACAATCCGAAGACATCACCATCGTGACTCTTACTACATCTAACTTTAGCCAATCCAACGACTCCTTACCCTTGGTACATCCTGAACTAATAGATTGGGATCAAACTGAGCCATCCAATATCCCTCTCTTTTCAAACAATGAAGCCATTGTCAACTTCCTCTATTCTGCTAATCCCAAAACATATTCCACCATTGAACATTGTAACAAAGCTTCCAACCAAGAGAGTGTCAAATTTTCTAGCTGCAAAATGAATAATACAGGGAATAGATTTGATGGTGAAAACCATTCAATGGCAGTATTAGATATAGAAAAAGTAAAAACAAAGAGTGTATCTAATAGTGAAAACCTCTCAGAGGCACTGAAGGATGGAAGATTTGACACACTCCCCGAACGCTTTCAGGAATGATTAAAATTATTGGTTGAACCCACCCAGTTTATCAATATCGACAATGAAGAAACAATGAAGATTGTCCATCTAGCAGAATCCTTGACAGATCAAGAAAAACTGAACTTCATCAAATTCTTCATAGAAAGGAAAATCAACTTTGCTTGGTCTTATGCTGACATGCCAAGGATTGATCTAGAACTCATCATGCATCACCTATCTCTACCAGCAGGAGTAAAACTGGTCAAACAAAAATTAAGGAAAATGCATCCCCACATTGCCATATTGGTCAAAGCAGAACTGAAGAAGTTATTGGATGTGGGATTTATTAGACCTATCAACTATGCAGAGTGGATTTCTAATATCGTACCTATTTCCAAACCAAACAAAAGTATCAAAATTTGCACAGATTTCAGAGATCTCAATAAAGCTTGCCCAAAAGATGACTTTCCCATGCCTAATATTGATATCATTGTGGACTTGACTGTTGGACATGAAATTCTCTCACTTATGGATGGCTTTTCAAGGTATAATCAAATCAAAATTGCTCCTGAAGATCAATATAAAACTTCCTTCACGTGTCCTTGGGGCACTTTTTTCTGGAATGTCATGCCATTCAGGTTGAAAAATGTTGGAGCCACATATCAGAGAGCAATGACCACCATCTTTCATGATATGATGCACACTTTTATGGAAGACTGTTTAGATGATCTGTTGGAAAAATCCTACACCAGAGGACACCTAGAAATTTTAGATAAAATCTTCACCAGACTAGAGAAGTTCAATGTGAGACTAAATCCCAAGAAATGTGTATTCGATGTAACATCAGCTAAACTTTTGGGGTACATTGTGTCGGCTAAAGGCATTTAGGTAGACCCTGCAAAGGTCAAAGCCATCATGGAGATGCCTCCTAAAAAAATTAGCCAACTCAGATCCTTGCAAGGGAGATTCCAATCTATCGAGAGGTTTATTGCACAACTAGCAGACAAGACCCACCCCTTCAATCACTTTCTCTACAAGAATGTATCTTTTTGATGGGATGAGAAATGTAAAGAAACCTTCAATCAATTGAAAAATATCTGATGAGTGCACCTTTCTTGATACCACCAGCAAAAGGAAAGCCACTTTTATTGTACATAGCAACAACTAAGATATCATTGGGAGCCTTGTTAGCACAAGAGGATTTGATAGGAAAATAAAGGGCGATATATTATATCAGCAGAACCTTAAATGGTTATGAGATCAATTACACCTTCATTGAAAAGGCTTGTCTGGCAGTAGTGTTTGCTACCCAACAATTACGACACTACATGCTCACCCATACCATCAAGTTAATAGCCAAGATAGATCCCCTGAAATACCTTCTTAGCAAAGCTAATCTAACTGGAAGAATGGCTAAGTGGGTCATGTTGTGCAGTTTTCGCATACATGCCCCGCTGAAAGCAGGGACCCCCCTTTAACTTTGGTTTTGGTGTCTTTGCCCTTTCATTTTGAGGTTTTGTCTTATTTTGGCATGTGCTTAATGTTCATTTTGATGGCCTTTGTGATTCCCCTAAGTTATTCATTGAAAATCTTAAGTTTTGGGCTTAGTTTGGGTTTTCATTAAAGTTCAGGATTTTCTGCCTTGGTTGGATTTTCTAGGATCCTGCTTGGACTCCGGCTGTGCACTGTTGTTCAGGGATTTTTGGTTTTTGCAGATTTTTGCGTGGGCTGGATTTTTCCAGATTCTGTCCTGTTGTCAGATTCTCAAATTTTTTGAATGGTCTTGTCGTTTGCATTAATTTCTTCGTACATGCTTTGAATAATGTATTTAACCTTATTTTTGAAGTCTTTTGCGTTATTATGCTCATTGCTTATTGTCATTTGAGCTAAGGAGCGTATTCTTGCGAGTGCTTGGTGAATTTGAAGCTTTGATTCTACAAATTGTGAATTTTCTGGTGATTTCTTTGGTGCATTCATGTCTTTGTTCTTTGTGGACGCCATTGAATTTCACATTTGTTGATTTTGGGATCTATTTTCGCTTCATAATGGTATGTTTTCGATTGCCCTAATTCGATGGACACCATTGAATTTCACATTTGGATATTTTTGTGACTAGGGTTGCATAGCATTGTTTGTTTTATGGTTTTCCAAGTGAGCCCCTGAGCTCGTCTATTTCTTTAGATTGTGAGGGATTGTGCTTGGAAAGTGGTGAGTTGTCCCTAGTAGGTTTTTGGCAGTCAAAAATTTAATTCTAAGCTCGTCTCTGCTTTAATGGTTGATCTGTAGGGTTTAATTTAGGGCGTCATCATTTATCTTAAGTGTACTCTCAAATTGGCTTAGAATGTTGAGAAAATATATGGAAGGTTCATGCCTAATTTTCCCTAAGCTTAAACCTCTAAGCTACATGACCAATTTGATGTTATGTGGGAAATCGTGATTTTGTGTTGTAATCCAGCTTTTGGCCTCAGTCTGGGATTTTTCATTCCCTCGAGATAATTCGCCTCTGGTGGATTTTCCCAATTTATTTTGCTTTTCTGGAATCCGCTATCACTTTCAGAATTTCATGTTATCCACAGATTTCCATTAACCCCAGATTTTCCCAATCTCCTTTGTTTTCTCGATTTCCTTTGAGTTCCCGGAATCTGTGTGCTTTTGGAGTTTTACCTTATCCACGGATTTCTATCAACGTCGAATTTTCCCGAGGTCCTTGGCCCCTATTTTTTTCGGATTTGCTAAGTGTCTCTGCATCTGCAGAAATCCATCTCTGGCGGATTTTCTTGAAGTTTGATGGAGTATGATGGAATATGGAGTAGCATGATGTGTTGGTGATTTTTAATGCATTTTATGATTTATTCATGATAGCTAGTGATCTCCAATGTGGTTTATTGATTAATAATGATCGAATTTAATTGTTAGTAGGTGTGTTCATGATTATTCTACTGGAATCTGTCTGGCCCAGAATTTCTTGAAATTCCTCTCTGGCTCAGATTCTGCGAGTGGTCCTGAAACCCGAAGTTTATCAAGATCATTTTATATGAGTTTTAATTACATCTTGATTGTGTGAGGTTTATTCTAACAGTTTTTTGATGGATTAATGTTTCCTTCATGTAGTTTTTACTGTGATTTTCATGTTGAATGCAGGTTGAATCAAGCAGGACAGTGGAGGAATCTTCAATGACTGATGCATAAAAGATTAAAATGGACATCAAGAGCAAGGTCCCTAAGAGTAAGATCACATCGGTCTGGTCAGAGGTGACTGATACAAATGTTGGCCTCTATGATTATGAGGAATTTAAGGAAAGAATGGTGGTTGAGGATCTTCCTTTGGTGGCTAGAAGAATGAAAGAATTAGGCTTGTCCCATGTAGTTGGTTTCCCTTCAACAGTGCAGTGTTATGAGCTTGTCCTTGAGTGCACCAGACACTATGATCAGGATACACAAAGAATTATTGGTCCACAAGGGAGAATTGTGGCGAATCTCAACCCTATCTCCATTGCCCAAACATTTGATATGCCAGAAATATCTCATGTGGTGGGATTCAACCTGAAGGCAGCTCAGGATTTCTACGATGAACAAATTGTGAAGTCACAATAGCTTATTAATTCCTGGTTAGAGAAGCCTAAGTCTCACTATTCCAAATTTCCCAAGCAACTATTCAGAGCAAAGTTCGAGTATTATGATGCCATCACGTTTCTTAGTAGGGTAGTTGGATTGAAGAATGCTCGAATGTTCAAGAATTGGATGTGCCATGTGATTGTTAGGATGGAGCAGGAGAAGATTAACTACCATTGGGCAGGGGTCATTAGCAAAATAATTCACAGGCAGTTGTCCAATGTGTTGCAAACAAAGACCTTCACAATGACTTCATATTTGGTCTATGCACTTGCAAGATTCCACCCCTACAAAGGATTGAGCACAAGGGGAATCTTTGGACAGGATATCATCTATGAGGTTTACCCTCAATTGCATCTAGGAAGCACGAACTATAGGAGGGTGAATGATGCATTCACCATGCATATCACTAGATTGCTTTAAGGTACAAAACATGTAAAGATTTCAAATCAGGCAAAAGAACTCATCAAGAAATATGGAGCATGGTTTATTCAGTTCCCAACTTTCTCCTACATTCAGATTGATGGCTGCCAGAGAGCCCCATACAAACTCCCAAGATACCCTACTGATCACATCATACTTCTGGAAGTCACTAGGTAGATCTGTGACTTTGATGCCATTGTCAAGAGGGACAAGCATAAGACTGGTTTTGGTGGAGATTTCCCATTAAGGATTGGCATTGGAGAGGTTTTTCCTTCCATTGGTTCCGCCCAGGCTTTAGAGGAAGAAATGAGTACCCTTGGTCTATCTTTCCACTCCAAGAGATCCAGGTTTGATATCACAGGAGAAGCCCAAAAGAAGGCCAGTAGGGAATATAGCCATAAGGTTGATCTAGAAGACTACTGGGCCTATTGTAATGATGAATATGATGTAATGAAAAATAAATTCTCCCAACTTCCAGTTGAGTCAGTTCAATTATATAATGCAAAGGCAGTTCCTGATCAATTAGAAGATGATGGGGACCTGATTCAGGGTCATGCCTATGAGGCAGTGAAGGATAAGATGATTAGTGATGTAGATTGGATAGAAGAAGAAAAAACAAAAGTGAAACAACTGATGGATCCAGTTATTAAGTTTACCAAGATGTGGCTAAAGCATAAGCTATGGGGGCTGGAAAATGAAGGAGTGAAATGTACTTATGAGCTAATGGGAGATCTAGATCCTTACTCCACCTCTGAGCAGTCGGCCGAGTAGGATCCTAAGGGAAAAGGTAAGTTGGATTCTCCTCTCAGAATCAAGATCAAAGGTGTTCAAGAAATAGAAGCCCAGGAAGTAGAAAAGCAGAGAAGGCCAAAGGCTAAGAAGAGGACAAGAACTAAGAAGTCTAGCCAGAAAGAAACTGAAAAGCAGAATCCTGAGGTTGATGTTCTAGTGCCTAAGAGGAGAAGAATCATAAAATTGTCAGAGAAGGCAAGCTCCAAGATAGGGGAGGAAGAGGCTACCCCACCAGTGGTAAATGTTGAAAGTTCAAAGGAGAAGGCCAAGGTATACACAAGGAGGTCTAGGACTCCTTCTCCTAAGGATAGTGTGCCTAAGGTTGACCTTCCTCCAGTTGTTTCTCATGAGGATCCACAAGATGACGTTCCTTCCACTCATGAAGCTCAAGGAAAACCATGTGAGTCAGAAGATGTTGAAGAACATCCAGATACTGAAGGAGAGGAATTCCATGAAGGTGATCTTCATAGTGCAGAAGTAGAAGTTGAAAAGATAATGCAATCTCCCTTGGTTGCTTACGTAGAGTCACCAGTCATGAATGAAGAGGTTAAATCCCCTCCAAGAGAAGAAAATGTTGAGAAGGTTCCATCACCTGTGCATGAAGAAGAACATGTTGAAGGAAAGGAAGGTAAGATAGATGAAACTCCTAAGAAACAAAATGTGAGTAAGGAGGCACCTAGGGATCAGTAGGAAGAGAAACATATTGAAGTACAAGTGGAATCGATTATTCCTGGTTGGTTAGATAAAGAAATAAGGAGAAAACAGGTTATTGTGGAAGATAGTCCACCGAATTGGGATGAGCTACTAGCTAATATTGGAAAAGAAAAAGGTAAAAAGAAAGCTAGGGTGATCTAAGGATTGAAAGAGATGAAGCCAGCAACAGAGTTGTTCACATTTCCACCCCTGCTCTTGATAAAAATAGAGATGATGTGGTTGGAAAGGATTACAATATTCAGACTCTCAATTTGGGGCCTACTTCCGTTGAGCAAGATATTGAAGATTATGAGGGCTCTAGTGCAGTCATCATGGGCAGGTTGAGGAAGGAAATAAAGATCAAGCATGAGTTGAAAAGGGAAAATGAGAATCTTAGGAAATGCTTGGAGGAATTAATGAAGCTCCTGCAATCCATTAACCCTTCGGTTTCTGCTGCAAATCCTTTGCCTCAGGAGACCATTACCGAGCTTGAAAAGATGAAGGCTTCCAATCTTGCCATTGCAAATTGGTTGCAGAGGGTCTGAACCAAAGGTAATGAAGCCATTAAGGAGATTCTGTCGACTAGAAAGGATGCTATAAGAGAAACTGATCGGTTGAAGGAAGTGTTGGCACAAGATAGGGAAGATACAGATCTCTTGCTGCAGAAAACCAAGACTATCATGGAGTACACCAGGGATAGGCTGGTAAGTGATAAAATTCTTCCTTGCTCTAGAGCTGCCAAACCTTGGGAGTGGTTTGAAGCATTGCAAATCAGGCAGAAAGTGTTGAAGAAGATTTACAAAAAGAGGAGCCAGATTGATGATACCCTGGCTGGTGTGTACAATGGCTCCATTGCCTTTTTTGAGATTATGACAGGGAGAAGGAAGATTGCTCCCAAATATTTGAGTTTGGAATAGTTGAGGAAGTGGTGGCATGATGTTTATGCCCCAACTAATGATGATTCCATTTCTGAGCACCAGTTAGATGATGTGGCCACCTACATTGTTGTCATTGATAAATACCTAACATACAAGGTGGATGGGATAAGTCGATAAAATAGTCAGGGGAAGAGATTGCATCAATTGAGTGACGACTTAGGGTTTTTCCTTTGCCACCTGTGGCCGACTTGGACAAGGTTCTTTTGAAAGTTCATGAAATGCTGGATCGCAATAAGGATAAAGGGGAAGGCAGTTAATGATTGGCTGCATCGAGATTTGTGCTTCCCTATTATTTTGCCATGCATTGGTCTGAGCTACATTGGAGATCCCAGGCCAACCTGGATGAAGTTCATGCATTTAATGCATATTTTATTTTGAATTTCTCTTGGCCAACTTGTTGTGCCTTATTACTATTGTAAAATTATCTAGGCTGACATGTTTTGGGGGCTCTATAAATTTGGCACTTTGCCTCGATTGTAAGGGTTAAGAAATTTTAGATATAGAAGAGTAGAGAGCTAGATAAAAGCGAATTAAGTAGAACATGAGTTAGCAAGTAGTTGTTCTCAAGCAAATATTGTAACAGAAAGTTGGAATTGTTGCTACAGTGGATAATTTGATGCAAGTAATGACATTGTGATTTGGTGCCATACTTGTGTTTCTTCTTATCTTGCATGGTTCTTGTTATTCTATCTTTAGAATTGCTTTGAGGAGGCTAATATTCAGATTATATTTGATTCAATAATGTTTATGATTTGATATTTGAAGTGTTGCAGCAATCCCTAGTCCATACTTTTGCAACCAACTGATTGTTAGTTGCTTTGCAAAGTTAGCCTGGACTTTATATTAATTGTGCTCAAGTTCAATTGTGAGGGTTTATTAATATCAATTTTAATAGGGTTGTTTGAATGAATGCTCATGATTTGAAAATCCTAACACCTTAGAAGATTGCTCTGTTTCTATAAGATTGCAGATACATCTGGGTCAAGTGGAAATCAATTTTGAGGGATTGGTCCATTTCGAGTGTTGGTCATTTTCATTGTTAATCTTAGGTTTAATATTAAGTTTAAAAATCTCTTTGAAACCCTTATCTTTTGTTATTTCTTTGATTATTGGGTTAAATCTAGGATTGAAGTATTATCATATTGTTAGATATGATAAATTGAGATTCAATATTTTTCTCTTAGTAATGTCCCATTGTGATTACCAACATTTTCACATTATCACTGAGTTGTTTGTGCACTGTCAAGACCTGACATTAGAGACCTTGGGGTTATCTCTTGAGGCTTGTTGATAGAGATTTACCTTTCAAGAGAGATAGCATTTTATATTATGTCTGAGTTGTTGTTGTGCAGAAAACATCATCAACAGGTCATGATGCTGAGTGAATTTGGCATCCAATATGTTGATAGGAAGGCAATAAAAGGACAAGCAATTTCGGATCAGTTAGCTGAAGCACCATTACAAGACAATCATCCAATGAACATTGAGTTTCTAAATATTGATGTCCTAACAGTATCCACACAACAATGGGTCTTGTACTTTGATGGTTTGTATACACAACACGAATCAAGAGCTAGAATCTTGTTTATCTCGCCACAAGGACACACCATTCCTAAGTCCTATAGACTGATGTTCCTTTGCACCAACAACATAGCCGAATATGAAGCCTTGATCATTGGGATCAAAGTAGTAGTTGAGTGGTAGATCACAGAGTTACATGTCTATGGGGATTCACAACTAGTCATTAATCAGGTAAATGATGACTATCAAACAAAGGATGACAAGTTGATGCCCTATAAAAGAATGGTTGATGACTTCAAAAAGTACTTTGTGGAAATAAGATTTGAGTAGATTCCTTGAAGTGACAACAAAGTCGTTGATGCCATGGTGACCATTGCTTCTCTCTTACAGATTCCAAAAAAATGAGCCTGTTACGAGTTCATGGTGGAACAACTGTTCAACCCATCTTATGACAACCCTAAGTCCCAAGTTATCTATCATCTAGCTAAGGCTAACACTTCCCTCTATGAGAAAATA